>VXAD01010627.1:1359820-1453792 GCA_013399195.1 Dicrurus megarhynchus
CGGGCGGAGGCGCCGCCGCCATTACCGCGCGCTGTGCCGCCGCACGCGGCGGGAGGCGCCGCCCGCCGCGTCTGGGCCGGAGCACGCGGAGCGGAGCGCGCCCGGGAGCTGCAAACGGCCCCTTCCGGCGGGGCCCGCGGCCGCTCCCCGCGCACGGCTCACACGCTGCCATTTCCCCCGCAGACCCAGCATGGCCGCCCAAGGAGAGCCCCAAGTGCAGTTTAAGGTAAGGGAGTGGTTCGCAGGTTGGGTTTGGGGGTTTTTTTCTCTTCACTGGAAAAGTAGTAGGAGCGACTCCCGAATGCCGACGTGGATGGTGGGTTTGGTTTTGAAGTGTTGGTCTTTCCTCAATGGGGCGGTTTATTGTAGTATTGCATATAGCTTGCACAAAAAGAGTCCGTTAAACTGTGTCAATTTGTTCTGTTTGTAGTTTGGTCTAATAAATTTTAGTGAGTCTTTTCCTACAGAATGATTTTTAAATTTAAGAACTGAAGTTCACTGTAAAAAGTGCTTGGAGTGAGTTAGAATAGCCTGCTTTCTGTTATGTGCTAATTGTTCAAATGTTTCAGAAGAGAATTTTCTGGTGTTTTGTGTGGGTTGGTGGTGTTTTTTGTTATCTTAACAGCCAGAAGTCCTGAAGACTGCTTCTTGAAGGTTGTTACTTGTGTTTCCTGCAATGCTTGGCTAGCATATTCCAGTTCATGGTGCAAATGTTGGTGGGTTTTTGGTTTTGTTGGGTTTTTAAATTGTAAGATTAACAGTAGGTTTCTCCAGTGGATGTTTTAGTCATTTCCGCTCCAAATCTGGTGACATTCAGGTTGAAAGCCCTAAACGTTCTGTATTCGGTCTCTGGTAGTAGTTTAGTAGAACCATATTCACAGTGCATTGTAATTTTACCTACAGGAACTGGATAAGACTGACCAGAGTTAAAGCATCATAGGCTTAACAAATTGGTTCCCAGCACAGGGAGTTGCTCATGGGGAGTTCTGTCTTTTGTTTACAGCACCTTGTAGGAACTAAGCTCTTTGTAGAAATAAATAGTATCTGTGCTAGAATGGCTGATAAATGTCTCAAAATGCATTGCTCTGACTCTTTTCCTTTATCTGTCCACAGCTTGTTCTGGTTGGTGATGGTGGCACTGGCAAAACAACATTTGTAAAGCGTCACTTGACTGGTGAATTTGAAAAGAAGTATGTAGGTATGTCTGAAGAAACATTTGAGTTCCAATACCTTACAAATGGATGTGCAATCCATGACTTGCTAAATGTTTTGCTTCTTGTTATTTCCATAGCAACACTGGGTGTTGAAGTTCATCCTCTGGTGTTCCATACTAACAGAGGCCCTATTAAATTTAATGTATGGGACACGGCTGGCCAGGAGAAGTTTGGTGGCCTGCGTGATGGTTATTACATCCAAGGTAAGATGTTGGGGGGGACAGTTCTGTGCCTTTTGGACTTCAGTCCTTCATTCTGCTCTCGGTGGCCACGCTTGAAGCTGTCAGTGTGGCTGCAGTGATGAGCTGGTTTAGAAGCCTTCAGACTCCTCATGTAGGTAGGATAATGTCCTTTGCCAGACAACTTGTGGTAATATGGGAACATGCTAAGATTGTGTTTCAGTGTGTTACTGCAGGCTTTGGTGTTAGTGAAAGTGGTGCACCTTTTATGACCAGATACTGCTGGTGAAGTTTGGTGGCTAAGGGGGGAAAACATGTGCTTCAGTAAGTGCAGATTTTTGTCTGTATTGCTGTGCTCAGGCAAGGGCTTGGAACACACTCTTTAAGATTTTCGATACAGTGAGGAAGTTGGACACCTCCATGCCAGAGTCTACTTGTCTTTCTGAAAAAGTGCAGACAGTGTTCCTTACTGCTGCTTGGCAAAGATGTGTCCTGTTTTACTTCACTCACCTGCATATCTTTATTATATCTTATTTTTGTAAAGTATTATTGAGTTCTTTGAGAAACTGCTCTGGACAAGGGTATCCTGAGATATGGACCGCAGGCTTAAAGCCTACCTCGAAGCCTCATTAGTGTGTCTGAGATGAGTTAAACTGGTGTTAGCTGATTCCTGTCAAATATTTGGGCAAATCCAAGTTGGCTTCTCTAATCCTGTATATTCTCATACAGTGTAACACCATGTTCCTCAGTGATACAGCTGAATTGGTAAAACCAGCTGATCTGAGATGGGGCAGCACGGATGTGAGGTGACACAGTCATGGGCCAGGTTCTGTGGACTCGTGCACTGAACTTGTTAACAGAACAGGAGCTGTCAGAACTGTGATGCTGAGAGGGAAAAGTTAATGCAGATGCTTAACCCTAATGTGGGATATCTCTGGGTTCCTCTGCTCTGTCCTATCTTGAAAGCAGTTAGTTTACTCCTGGTGTAACTTGACTTCCCTTCTCTTGCAGCTCAGTGTGCCATCATAATGTTTGATGTAACATCAAGAGTTACTTACAAGAATGTACCTAATTGGCATAGAGATCTGGTACGAGTATGTGAAAATATCCCCATAGTGTTGTGTGGCAACAAAGTGGATATTAAGGACAGAAAAGTCAAGGCAAAATCCATTGTCTTCCATAGGAAGAAGAATCTCCAGGTAAGTCAGTAGGAATCCAGTTGGTGGGGTCTGTTGAGTGCAGTTGTGTTTTGGACAGTAATTGTGCTCTGCCTCTGTCCCTATAGGCAGCTTCACATCTGTTGGCTTTTCAAACCAAAATTCAGGGGAGGGGGAAGTGATGATGTTAGGGATGATCATCACTGGCCTGGAGCAGCAGCTGTGATAAGTTCTTAAAGATCTTCTGTGCATTTGGCTTCAACTGCTCAGAATCTCATCTGATGACAGGATTGAGACTGCAGTAGATCAGGTCATAGGAGAAAGATAGATGCACTGTTGCCTCATGAAAGTTTCATCCTTGATGAGATTTGATGCCTTTAAGTTTGTAGTTTCTGCCTGAAACTGTTTCTAGACACTTAGATCATAACTGCTTATGAGAGTGCAAACAAAAGCCGTGCAGCCCAAAAAAAGTAAGGTAAAAGCGTTGATCATGTGTTAGTCTTGGTATGTCCTAAATATTAAAGGGTTTTAAAAATAATGTCTAATATGTACCTTTTCAGTATTACGACATTTCAGCTAAGAGTAACTACAACTTTGAGAAGCCTTTCCTGTGGCTTGCTAGAAAGCTAATTGGAGACCCTAACTTGGAGTTTGTTGCCATGCCTGCGCTCGCACCTCCTGAAGTTGTTATGGACCCAGCACTGGCAGCACAGTATGAGCAAGACTTACAGGTCAGTGGCAGAGGGCACAGAGGGCAGACAACTGCCTGCTAACTGCTGTCAGACTCCTGGCACAAAGAGCTGAAGAACAGTTCCTAAGTGTAATTTCCTTTGTTCCAGATTGCTCAGACCACTGCACTGCCAGATGAAGATGATGACCTGTGAGGGATGAAGCTGGAGCCCAGCGTCAGAAGTCTAGTTTTATAGGCAACTGTCCTGTGATGTCAGTGGTGCAGCGTGTTTGCCACTTTATTATCTAGCTGAGCAGAACATGTGCTTAATCTTTGGGATGCTGAAAGAGATGAATGGGCTTCGGAGTGAATGTGGCAGTTTAAAAAAAAAAAGAAACAAAACAAAATGAAAAAAAACAAAACAAAAAACCTTCATATTTTGGACCTGCATATTTAGCTGTTTTTTGGACTGCAATTACTTCCCCTTTTGAGTTTCAAATATAAGACTGCTGCAGTCACATCAGAGTGTTAAGTGGAAAATCTTGTTTCTGTCATTCCCATTCTTTTGTTTAGGTAATAAAGTTGTATTTCAAGTATCTCTAAGCAAGTGAACTTTCATGCATTGTTAGGAAAACTGTTCAAAGTGTCTTCTGTTTTTCATTTCAGGGTAATACTTGATTGTCTACTACTGCATTTCTCATTCTGTTTTCCTTCCTGCTTCTCATATTATGCTCCTCTTGCTAATTCAGAGCTAACAGTTAACCTTTCCTTTTTTTGTTGGCGTGTAGAACTAAAGCACTGAGGAAAGCTGAACTGCCAGGCAGAACTCCAGCAGCAAACACTTGTGTGGTGTGGCTGGACCAGCGATCCCAGCAAATGGGAATGTTTGGAGCAGGGTGGCTGGAGAGCAGAGCCTGCAGTTCGGCTTGCACATGCTACAATTAGATACAGTCTCAACTCCTCACTGTTACTGTGTTCTACAATTTCCTTCAGAGCTCTGTGTTTTAGCAGCCAGAAGTAAATGGCATCCGGCCTGTTAGGCGACTTCAGCTGTGTCTTTGCATGGAACAGCAGTAGAGCTATAGCTGGTTAAACGAATTCTAAGCCTCTTCAAGTTCACTTACTAGAAAACAGCCATGGTTTGAGCTAAAAAGCTCTTGCCTACCCAGTGGTGTATTAACTAAAGCCACAGTGATTTAAACATCTAGACTTTACTGTAACTGCACCAAGATCTTAATTTGAAACTGGCTTATTGCAGCACAAATGGTGGAAAATGTCAACTTTTAACACTACCTTGTAGAGATGAATCTTGGTCAATATTAGTACTGCTAGTAAGCAAAACTTAAGTTTAGGATTTTTTTTTTCAGTAGTGTTTGAGTACATGAAGCCTTGAACTCTTCAGTTTTGTATTTTTGGTTTCTTAATAAAGTGGAGCATTTCATTTATTCCTTTTAACTCGCATGTTTGTGTACATAAATTACTTGAATATTCAACTTTTGCTATCCAGTAGCAAAAATTGGACTACAATTATTACTTGTGCAATATTGCTGTAAAGGAGCCATTTTTAAGTTAGTTCAAGTTGGGAGTTCTTGGGGATGGTTGGGCTTTTTGGTTTGTTTTTTTAGCTACTCAGAAGCTGAGTTGTGTGTTAGACTTGAAGCTCCTGGATGAAAATGAGGAATGTTGTACACTTGGTGTTTGTAAAGGGACAAACTCCCACTTAATGTTTCATTGACTCTTCTTGCTGCATAACCTTGCTTTAACGTCTGTTATAGGTTCTTGCCGGTAGTGTTACTAATTCCCTGGGCAGCTCGTGGTTAATCCTGCTGGCTTGGCTGCTGCTGCTTTACTAGCTCTGGTAGCTTTTTTATCTTCAAGCTCTCACTTCTGGAAACGTACTGCTCAAAATCACAGAATGGAAAACTTCTGTAGTTCTGCAGTATTAAGACACTTCAAGAAGAAAAGGCAGCAGCACTGGAGTTGTGTTTGTATGGTCTCATAGCTTGTGAATGGTGTCATCTTTACAACTCACCTGCTTGACACAGGTACTGTCCTTGGTATGGTTCCTCCAGAGCAGCTGGAAAGGTGCAAAAGCTGCTTAAAGACTGCTCTAACTGTTGGGAGCTTTGCTCTGTAATCTTCAGTGCTGCTCCCAAGTCCAGAAAAATGCAGCTCTGAAGTAGATAGGAATAGTAATCCTGCTGTGAAGGAATCCCTTCAATTTGCTATGTTTTGGGAGTGGAGTAAAGCCCACTTGCAGCATTAGTTTTATTCTGTTTACTCCCTGTTAATTGTTGATTAAAATAATGCAGGTAGCCTTAAATGCATGTGCAGATTGCTCAGTTCAAGTTCTTTAACCCTTCTGAGGAAGTTTTCACTAGTTGGGTTTGGAGGAAACAGCCTATTTAGTCAAGTGAAGAGGAAAATTAAAGTTGTGTTACAAGAACCTGTTTAGTAAAGTCACATCAATGTCAGGACTGAATGGAAACTGAAATCCTTCACTGCAACTCGTGCCTGACTGCTCTCTGGTTGGATCAGGTAATTGGAGTTCTGTGTTCCCTGCACACCACTGGTGAGTTTTCTGCACCAAAGTCTCTGGTTTCAGGTTGTACTGACAAGTTCCTTAACGCCAGACCCTGCTCGGTGGTAACTCAGGGGCTGGACGAGGAGCTGGGCTGTTCACTGGTCCTTGATCCAGGAGAAAGCTGGGAGGGTTCCAGTGTCCAAGCCCAGAGAGTTCTATCACAAAAGCAGCTGGAAAAGTGCATGTGCAAAGCAGCTACAGCAACGGCAGGAAACTGGCAGAGGAAATGTTGTGCTGCTCACTGGGCCTTGAAATGAAGGAGTTAAAGGCCTCCTTAGGAGTGCTGGGGCTGCCCTTGGATCTCAGGATTTCAACAGAAAATTTGGGTTTTTTGTTCCTCTTTAGAAACACTGGGTGGCGCTTGTCTGCAGCACTGGAAATCTATGTGCCAGGAAGGGTGTACTTCCAAGTTAAAACACAACAAAATTTGTCTTTTCCCTACAGAAATTTGTCTGTTGTGCTGCTATTACAGTCTGAGACTGCTGGGGTAAACAACTGCCCTCACCTTGCTGAAACAGAAGTGCGTGGTTTGGTTGAAGCCAGTTCTTTTCCTGGCCTGTACTGGTCCCTTCCTCACCTGAGTTTTGACAACAGTTGGTTGTCCCTCTTAGGCCGGGAGTGATAGCAATGTCTTACAGGTAACTGAGATGCTCGAACAGCTTTGATCCCTCTTTTCACCTGGGAGCATTAATTTATAGCCTGGCTTTATGTATGTGTTGGTTTTTGCACAGAGCTGAGGAGTTTTATTTTCCTAGTACAGGCTGCTGTGTGAGCATCCCCTGGAGGAGTTCTGACTGTGCTGTAACTCTTGGGTTATGTCTGCAAGTGGCCAGGATGGGCACACACTCAGCTGGGGATTTGCTTTTGGAGGATATCAATGACTGTGCTGTCCTAGCCAGGAGCTTTTTCAGATAACAGACTTGGAGGGTTTTGCTGATGAGCCCAAACAAGAACATCCTTACTTGTCTAGTTACTGACACACAAGGCATGTTGTTTATACCAAGGCTCTAGCACAGCCTAAATCTCCTTGGGTCACAGATTGGAGCATGCACGGCAAATACTTTTAATTGGGTTGTGTGGGTAATTATCTTCTAGTTCACCAAGTGAAGTGAGAGTTCAGTGAGTGAATGACACTTCCCCCAAATTTCAGCGTTCTGAAATGGGCCGGTGTTTGTATTGGGGCATTAGTTCAGTATAGGAATAGTTGGCTTGATTTTTTTGTTTTGGAGAGTAATAGTTGATGTCTGTCTTGCTGTGAGCCTGGAATTCTGTCTTGAAGAGTATCACGTTCCCATATTTATTCTACTTACATGAAAGGGAAAAAAGTGGAGACTATGATGACAAATTTCCCCAGATAATACTATAAACAAAAATTCATATTTATATTAACATTATCAGAAGTTTTAGTGGATCAAACTTATCTCAAAAGTCCTGTTTTTAATATATTTAATACAAGCATTCAAAATTGAATGTTATCAATATAGTTCAGGTTTCTAGGAGGCAGTTACGGGTTGCTCAGAGTTGCCTATTTCTATGTTGACACTTTACTAGCAAAACCAGCTGTAAGGTAGTCATGAACAGAAAGCTCTTCAAGGTTGTGGTGATCTATAACAGCTAAGAAGAAAACTTTACCCAGTGTCCTTCCTCCTGTGACTGCTGAGAAGTCACTGATGACACCCGAGCACCAGGACCTTTCATGATGCAGCCATTTAAGTCTCTGTACAAAGTATTAAGCCAAAGACAGCACATCAACTCAGTAACAAATGGTTCTTTGTGCTGAACTTTGTCGGTGTTTGCTCCAGTCTGATTTCCCAGCAGCGGTAATTCCTATTGCTCCTGCTGTATACACTCGCCACTGCACAAAACCAGTGGTAGCTTGCTGATGGCTCTTTTCCATCGTGGTGGATGGAAACATCCTGGATGTTTTGTTTTATTCGAATACCTAAGTTGAGGTCTAGGTATAAAACTTATTTCAGACTATAGCAAATGAGTAATTCTGCCAAGTTTATGTGTGAAAGAAGCGTCTGAGACGCACCACCTGACAGTCGGGAGTGCAAGTGTTGCCAGGCTTAAACCAGCAGGGAGTCGTTCTTAGCTCACTAAGTGAACAGTTCTGATGAAGCTTTAAGGTAACTCCGCCCTGGGCATCGGGTGGTTACCGCAGAATTCTCTTTTCCTGCTGCAGCAGCAATGCAGGGATGCTCTGGGCGGACGGGGCCGTTCCGGGCTGATTCCGGGCTGGAAGGAGCCCCTGCTGCAGCAGACGGGATGATGTCAGCGGACCGGGGCCATTTCCAGGGCGGTTCGGGTCCGGTTCCGGGCTATTTCCAGGGCGGTTCCGGGCAGGTTCCAGGCCGTTCCGGGCTGGTTCCGGGCCGGGCTGAGCCCCTGCCCTGGACGCCGCTGCAGTTCCTATTTGGGCCACGCGGTGGCGGCCGCCGCCCGCCCAGCGCTGTCCGTCTCCTGCCAGAAATGGATTTTTCTTTGAGTGAAATCCGCCAGAAGCGGGAAACGCACCGGGACAGCGCTCTGCCGGGGGATTTTCTCATCCTGCTGCTCTTAGCACAGCAAAGCGTAGGCACCACCATGATTCTTCCCACCCTTCATCAAGTTTAGGTTGAAAAGCTGTTAAAATCAGAGTTTATTACACGATGTCAGCCAGCGCACTGGTAACTGACATTGAACTAAAGGATAGCTTCACCTGGAAAAGAAAATCATCCATTAAGTGCTGATCACCTAATGTTACAACACAAAAATGCGGTGAGGAACGTGCAGTAGCCAAATCTAGCACAGTGCTGTCGTGTCTTTCATGGTCTGAGCTTAGAGTAAAATTATGCTATGGATAGCAGAAAGCTTGAAGGATTGGTGTACTGAGTATTACAGTTCCTGTTTTGCTGTAAAGAGATGTAAATAAGGGAGAAAGATGCTCCTCCTCACAGACCTTCCCATCTGAAGCTGGGGTGGCTGGAAGAGCAGCTCTGTGATGGTTTCCTCCGCTATCCTCAAAAGCAGCGGGGACCTCGGGTAACGGTGAGAGGTAAACGTGGTTTAGGCACGTAGCATAGTCTGTGTTGGGGTTTGAAAGGCTTTCAGCCCGGGCCATTCTCCTGTCGCCACTTTTGCGATTCCTTTCAGCTGAGCTGAGTTTTGTGAGTGCCCTTTGAGTGCTGTGGCTGCAGCCCCCCCAGGCAGGGCACTGCCTCGTACCTGAGAGCTGTGCTGGCCTGGCAGCTTCAGCAAAACACACTCGATGTTAACCACAGAGAAAATGATGCTATCTGCTGTAGGTAATCACGTTTTCTGGTCTTATTTGTATTTTAGTTGCCATCTATGGAGTGGATACTGGCTACAAGTGGTTCACCACTAGCAGGGGATTAATGGTTTTATTCTCTCTGAGCAAAAAATCCTACTTCTGAATACATGGTGTATATCCCTGGCTGCTGAAAATCTGACATGTTAAGTTTTGTAATGACATTTCCATAGGTACTGGCCTGACTACAGAACTGTTTCTTCCATATTTAAGTCTAGAGATTGGTGGGTGGATATTCCTTGATGTTTCTATCTCCTGCTCTTCATCCCAACTGATTCTGCATGTGCTAAAAGAGTCTTAGAGCCCAAAAGGGAAACACTTAATCTCTTGAAAAATCAGTATTTCTAACTAATTAAAAAGGGTATGAATTAGGTCGCATCAGTTGTCTTTAGCTGCAATGACATCTGAAAGTGACATTTCCTTAAGGAGCCTATGAAAATCACTGAGAGATTGACAAATCCTCTAGAAAAAGAAAGGGGGATTTCTCTGATCTCCATATCATATCCATTTTCATAGTCAAAATCACATTTTGAATGGTTGATTTTATTCCAGTTTACTTTCCTGTAGTGTGCATTACGAACAGTGGCAGATAAAAATGGGATTTTTTTCTTTCATTTATTGTTTTGAAAATATGTTTTTAGGCAGTTCCATGATTGCAGGGTGTGTCTTGTGATTTTAGGATCTTTGGGATGACTGTTCAGCTGTCAGATGTAAGTGATTATTCAGATTATTAAACATTGCAGCAGAGTGAGGATCAAACCAGGAGGAATCACTGTGGGCAAGAGAGGCCATGGAGGAGAATTTATGCTGGGTTTGGTTTATGTGCTGGCCCAAGAGCCAAGACTCAGTACCTGAAATTGTGTGACTTGTGCTGGAATTCAGTTTTCATGCTTTTAAATTAGTTAATGGGTTGCATTTCAGATTTGATGGCTCTTCAGGTTTTAATAAGAGTGTAGATTTGGAAGCTTCTGCCAACTCTTCAGCCAGCTCTGATTTCTGTCCCCACCCTCTCATTGCTTTTGTCACTTAGATCTAAAGTAGGAAACTACAAAAGCCAGGAGCTGTGTCATTCCCCATAGGATGAAGAGTCTTTAATATATACATCTGTGAGAACCTCAGGCGTTCTTGCTGAGAAGGAATTTCCATTGGCTTCTGGCTTCTCCTTTCGTGCTGGTGAACTTTTCACAAAGCACTCAAATTAAACCTTCATGGAGTTGCTTTTAGCCTGAAGAGCAAGAGGCAAATATGTAAAACTGTGAGAGAAAAGCTGGCACAAATCCCAGAGGCAAAATTTATCGTGGTTTAGGGATTATTCATCATTATCATATAATACTATAAATATTATTTTAATATTTGTGTAATTAAGAAAATCTGACTACCTGAATGATCCCAAAACAGACACAGTTACAGACAGCGGCTTCTGGCAAAAAGGATTTGGCTTAATCACATAAAAAAGGATTTGTAAAATGTTTTATTTATACAATTATCCAATTTTATGTAAGCTTGGCATTAGGGCTCAGATAATCAAAGATTTGATGAAATTAAATCTTTGGGATTGGCACAAAAGCCTAAACTACTTTGCACAAATCAAATGTTTTCTTCAGCGCATGGAGTAAGATGTTCAAGGTACTACCATGATACAAAAAAACCCAATGAGCAGTAAATAGACAATAAAAGGACTAATCCAATAACTATCATGGGAAGTGGGACCTCATTCAAAGAAACTTTAAATGTGTAATTTATTCTATGGTTTTATCTACCTGCTTAATTGGTCTTTGAATCATCAGTGTCCTAATGTTTTCCTAAGGAATATCTATATCTGGAGATATATATATATACACACACACCAAATCAGCTTTATGTTACACATGTTGCACAATGAAAGCATTTTCATTTGATTAGGCCTAAATTTTATTGCCAAAACACTGTATTTTGTTTTCTGGCATCAACCAGCAACTTCTCATATTCTTAATTAGAAAAATATTTTTCCATGATAACATTAGCCTTGTTGAATTAGCTCCAGGACTTGTGTTTGTTTTCTTTTTCTCCAGCCTGGACTGTTCAGTTTGTCCTGTCTGCCCTGTCAGCCCAAAGAAGGTTTCAGGCAACGCTCTCGCGAGCGGGGTCCGCTGGGTGAGGAGTTTGACCAACGCCTCGTCGGTGACTGGGTCTGTCCTGGGGAGCGGAGCCGTGCAGGGCCGCCCTGCACTGCCTTCTGCTCGGGGGGTTTAGAGGGGGCTGGGGGTACTTGGAGGGCATTTAGGGTATTTTAGAGGGTGTGATGCAAGTGACAACTGCAAAGCCTCCATTCCTGCTGCCTCCGAGGGGTTTTTTCAGCACTTCTGCGGTTCTTTGCAGGTTTAGAAGCTCTTGAGCCGCTCAGCAGCCGCTGTCCCTGGGCCAGTGAAGAGCTCCTCGAGTGTCTTTGTCACCTCACAGCTGAGGTTTGTGCCGGGGGCGGTCACAGCTCTGGGAAGCTGCACCTTGCCAGGGATCGCTCTGCTGCTGATTGCTGTGCCACAGGTGCCCGTGAAATCTGGGTGTATGCCTGTCCCTCCATCCCCTACAGCCTGGACAGGCTCTCTGTGCACACTGCTTTCTGTAAGGTGTAGAAAGCCTCGGCCTTAATTTATAAATTGTTTTAGATTGTTCCTTATCATTCCTTGAGGGGTTTTGTTTGCATAATCTTTTGCTATGTGTTGGAAATCTGCGCTGAAAATCTTGGTGTTGATACTGGCTAAAGTGAATTCTGTTTGACTACAAGGGAAAAAATGAAAAAGCAGAATGTACAAGGACATCAGTGATCTCAGAAGTCACAGAATGATGGCAAAATACAGTTGGAATGCACAAAAAGAACGAATTTAGCTCCACTTGATGCTGCAAGGTAACACTGACTGTTTTCATAGCATCTCTGGCAAGGCTTTGTCCAGCCTCTCCTTCAAAACACCCGGTGCTGGAGCTTGCACATCCCTTCCATCCTTCCCCCCACGGTGTTCTGCCCTGAACGCAGCCTTGCTCCTTCTCCTCCTCTGCAGTGAGTGTGTAAAGCTGATTTGATCCTTTCCACTAATTCAAATCCCTGTGTATTTCCTAGCTTGCCTCTCATGACTCTTGTTGTGCTGGTGACTCCCCAGGCACACCAACTTTGAATTGATTTTGTTCAAGACAGCGTGTGAACCTTGGAAATGGTGGCTCATCCTGGGGGAACTTCGGGCCCGTGAGTTCATTCCTGCTTCAACTAAACCCACAACAAAATAAAGCCCACACCATCTTTCTAACAAATGATTTACAGGTAAATACCAATGAAAATTTTTTTTTGTATTAGTTCTAAACGGAAAAATAAGCATTTGAGTGCTGTAGCTGGGTAATGTATTGAGTACTGCCCAGGGAGCCGCAGAAGTGAAGCTGTAGCCCCCAAATCTGTCTGGACCCTTGGATATGATAGTTCATGTTTGCTGGCCTGTGCTGCCCACAATTTATTTGTTTCTGCTGGTACAAGAGCTACAGCCACACTTGCCTTGCCATGAAAACACATCCTTAATGTCAACTACACAAATTTCCTAACACAAATGCACTCTCACACAATTTGATTTCAAAGTTTTGGGGTAAAGAGAAGCAACTGATGCTGCTGGGCGAGTTTGTTCAGTCCTAGAGAAAACTTGCCAACCTGAACTGACCTTCTGGTAAATTTGCCTGTTGTTTGGTTGGGAAAGTGATAATAGAAAAAGGGTTTTTTTAATTGTTCTAAGAAGATGGGTACAGTGTGCTTGAAGCTGTTGCTCACTCGTAGGCACCCACAGGTCAGTGAATATTTACCATTTACAGAATGGCACAGGGACTGTGGCAAAAGCTGCCCGTGGAGAGCTCAGCACAGCAGCACGAGAGGACGACACATCCACGAGAATAAACGCACACAAACGGGTTTTAAATAAGAACAAAAAACCCCTCCCAGTTGTGTATTTTCTTTAGAACTGCAGTCTTGAGTTAGGAAAGCATGGGAGGCTGCACAAGTTTTTAGCTTAAATAAAACTTCTCCTGGGCTGGATTTCCCCTCGCAGTGGAGCCGTGCAGTGCTGGGAGAGGGGGACAGAGGGGATGGGGGCAGCGTTTGGTGACTCCCAACAGACCCCACGGAATTCTTCCAGCACAGGAGGAAGGGCTGTGGTGTCACCACAGCTGTAGGGGCACCCCATCCCACAGGAAAACTGAATTTGTGTGCTGGAAACCCTAACAAAAAGCACAACTCAGCCTTTTCTGACTCATCCCCATCCACTATATTAATCAATACAGATTAATATCATTACACTGTTTTAAATAATCGATTTTTTTTGCGCTTTTTTTAAAGCAAAAATCTTCTGACTTTAAGTGCGGTTTGTGTTTTCCTGCTTTTCTCCTGAACCAGGGGCTGTTGTTGTATTTCAAGTGAATCTCCCGTGGCTGGCCAATTAGCATCACCCATTACCATGATTTGATTGTAATACATCAAGGAAAAAGAGGGAAGGAAACATTCTTCAGTCTCTTTGAAGGTGATGCAGCTGGAAAATGATTTTTTAAAGTGCAAATCTAACCAAATTGCACCTACGTACATCTGAGTAGCTCCCTGGAGCAAAGGACAGATGAATTAGTTTACACAGCTGTGGGGTGATTTGTGTAAGTGAATGAAATAAAATCCGTTCTGCAAGTACTTAGCTGGGATGTCCATTACAAGCAGAAAAGTTCGCAGTAAAATGTAAGTGGACGTGGGTCGATGTATCAGCTGTAATCACCTTGCCAGCAGTGCCTGACACAGAAACAGCTTGACCAGAAAGTCATTTTAACCCAGAATATTTATTGATGTGTTAGTAGAGACTGTGATGTTAAAGAAGCTTTACAAGATCTATTAGATTGATTCTTAAAATACTCCTTTCCAAGGTGTTTGCTGAAATATTTCAATCCCAATTACGCACCAGCTCTCACATGGTAAGTTAGTGATTCCAATGGAGACAAGGGAAGAAAACTGTATTGCAGATTGTCTGTCTTCTACAGGGTAAAACATTCTTTCAGTGGTTATTTCTCTGCTTGTATTTAGGTAGTTGGCTAAAAACGTTTTTAACTTCGGGTTATTTGTCCTTTTCTGGTGAATGTCAGCTGCAGCATTGGCTGATTTTCTGTTTCCAGCACGTTATCACCCTGAATGAGCACCAGGTGAACAAGGAATGCTGCAGCTGGCACTGGGTTGTCACCTGGTGGGTCACACTCTGTGCAAGTGACACAACCCCATGGACCTTTCCTTTGTGCTGAGCCCTTGTCCCACCGCAGAGCAGCCCCTGCCCAGCCCTTTCCCCTCTCTCTGCCAAGAGGGACAGAAACTCTGGGGTTGTTCCAGGGCCCCCAGTCCTGCATCCTCAGCAGGGCCCCAGGGCTGAGGATGGAGAGCGGTGCTTGGGGCAGCCTCTCCAGCGGGCTCAGCGCGGGTCCCAGCTCGGATCCCAGCTCAGGTCCCAGCACAGATCCCAGCTCAGGTCCCAGCTCAGGTCCCAGCACCCAGCTCGGATCCCAGCTCAGGTCCCAGCACAGATCCCAGCTCAGGTCCCAGCACCCAGCTCGGATCCCAGCTCAGGTCCCAGCACAGATCCCAGCTCAGGTCCCAGCACCCAGCATGGGTCCCAGCACCCAGCACCTGCCCTCTGTGCTTTCAGTGACCCGCAGGGGCTTTCAGTGAGCTCTGCTCCATCCTCGGGTTCCTCTGGAGCTGCCCCCTGGATGGATTTCTGCCCAGGGCTGGGCCAGTGACTCCAGTTTGCACTCAGGTGCTGCCCCTGGGCTGCGCTGGGAGCAGTGTGGATTTCAGGTCGTGTTTCCAGAGGATCACAGGAATAAATTCAGAATTTGTTTCTGCAAATAATCTCCAATGTCTGCTTGCAATTTGCTGTTTCCACAGAAATTTTTGGCAGTGAATGTGTTTGCTTGGATCCTCACAATTATTTTGGTAAGCATATTCTTTCCCTGGACAGGCCCCTCTTGGCAAATATTTCAAATTCCTGTCTTTCTCTTTTTACATTTTAGCTTTTTCTCAGGATTTTTAGCTGGAGCTCTCTATTATTTCTAAGGATGGCTCTGCTTGTCACTATACAATGCAGAGTCCATAGGGTTTGCACGGAATTCCTCCTCTTTCTTCAGGATATCAAGGAGATTGTGGCTAACAGTAATGAGGGAGGAAGTCTCAAAAAAGTTGGAGGGAAATAAGCAAAAGCCAGGGTGGCTATCACAAAATTTTTGTAGGAACTGAAATTCAAAAATTCAAAATTTTCAAAATTATTCTCTTACGGGTCCTAAATCAGGATTACAACCAAAACTCACATTTTATTTCAATACAGAAATTTTGTAACACCAAACTTTGGTAACCTTGGAGCATTTGTGCACCATGAATGTCTTAGGGCTTCCAAACTTGATTCTGATCTCCTCAGTCCTTGGGCCCTGCAGTCCCTTCTATTTCCAGTCATTTGCAAGGAACGAGTTACCCCCAGAGGCTTTGGAAGTTCAGAATCCACTAAAAGGGGTGGGTGGAGAGGGGAGGACACCTAAAGGTCAGCAGGAAAGTCCCGTAGGGGCAGTGGCATGCACGGAAATCACTTTCCTATGGGTCAGAATCTTGTGCATTCATTGATTTTAAGCAAAGAATATTTTGCTGCATGAGTGGGGCCTAAAGTATTATCCAATATTTACATAACTTCTGGCAAAAGAAAAGGTAAATAAAATAGTCTGCATTTTGTTGCGATATTAGCATGTTATGGTTCTGATTTTTAGTTTCTGACGTTGCCTACATCACCTTTAAGTGGCCCGTGTGAGGATAAAGAAGGGGTTGATAGGGAAATGCAGGGCGGAAATTAAGAGGGGTGGAAGGCTTATCAAATTTTGTTTAAAATAGTACTCTTTCAATTTATTTGGCTGAAAATAAAGAACTTGGAGAGAACTGAAACCAAGATTTTACCATGGAAGAGCAGAGTAAATGAAGAATATTAGCTAGTTCTAGCTGCTCTTTTTCTTTTACGTGTAAAATGCTGATTGATATTTGTGACACAGTTTGGAGTGTAATTGGGAGACTCTTGTAAAAATACTTACATGTAATTATTTTTATTAAAATAAGAAGTAAAGTAGCAACTGCAGAAGATTTTTTTCTAGATTTGTGCAACTCCGAGGAAACTGGTGAAATAGGTGATGCCTCAGTTTCCCCTGCTTGGTGCAGACAAGGTAAAATCAATCCCTTGGAGTGCCGTGTGATTTAAATCTGTGGTTTTTTTAAAGCTTTCTTCGGACAGAAATACAACTTGTGCTTTTTCAAATAAATAGATGGCAGCTTTCCTTCGAAAATCCCTCTTTTTTTGTGAAGTGTGAGTTGTGGGCACCGTCTGTGGCTTCGGTCCCTGCCCAGGTGTGCGGGATTTCGGGAGCACCGCGCTCCCCTCTCTGCCTGTGCCGCAGCTCCGGGGCCGGGTCCCAGCTCGGCTCGCAGGAGCCGGAGAGGAGCAGCAGCAGCGGGATATAAATAGAGATAAATAGAGATAAACAGAGTCCGGAGCGGGACGGAGCCGGGGGAGGCAGCGTGACATCAGCCGGGCTGGCCTCCACCCGGGAGGGTCGGGGCTGGGCTGCGAGCGTGAGCGGGACGGGCCAGGAGCTCGCGGCTCTTTTCGGCTCATTTCGGCTCTTTTCAGCTCATTTCGGCTCTTTTCAGCTCATTTCGGAGGGCAGAGGGAGTTTTCCGCCCGGGGTGCTGTAAGGAAGTGCCTTTCCCTGCCAGCACAGCTACAGCTGCCTGCAGACCTCTGAGCGTGAAAGGAACCGCGAGGGAAGCGCAACCCCAGGCAGAAAGTTGCAAACCAGATCTTCTCCTTTTGGCACAGATCGGAACAGAAGGATTTGACTTCTTTCCACGGCGCAGCACAACTTCGGGATTTGATGCACTTTTCTTTGAATTTTCCGCCAGTCATGGTTATTTATTCAGAGTTAAATGAAGATATCGAAGGGTGAAGCAAGAAAACACTACCTGAAGGGCCTGGAAGGATATTTTGCCATCGCTGAAGGAATGGACTTTTTGAACCTGCATGGAAAATGTCCTTTCTAACACCAAAAGTAGCGAAGGAAAACTTATGATTGAAATCTTACAGGAATTTAATTTCAACTGTACTTTTGACCTTAAATAGACCATGGAGAGTTTGTTATCTCTACTCTGTTGCCATTATTCTTTGCTGATTTTATTTCAGCAAAAATATCAGGTAATGTTCTGAATATGGTCGGTTTGGAGATGTGCTCGGATTCCTCTGAGCAAGTTTTGCCTCACTGTGTCTCATTGTGTAATGTTTTGTGTGCAGGTGTACGGAAACTATTCCCAGCTACCCAAACACCCAGGTAAGGAATGCTCTATTTACACTTTATGGCAATGTGCTTAAATATTTATTTGCTTTTTTTTCAGTTTGTATTTCTTTTAAAATTTCCTTAGTAGCTCCAAAGAAGCTGAGCCCATGTTTGAATGTCAGCTCTGTATTAAAAATTAATAGTCAAAACAAGTATCAGACCGTCCCAGTCATTTTAAATTCAGTACCCTACCCACTGAATATTCTGAATAGAAATATTTTTGGAGAAAAATGGCTTGTACTTGGTATGTGGAAAAGTCCTATACAAACTTGTTTATCATTACTTTCCTTGAGTGTAAATTTCTGAATCAGATCTCTACACAGACTGCTTTCTTTTTTCCCCCTCAATGTTCAGCATTTTCAGTTCAATGACTTACAGTTGGATCTGCCAGCTTGTACACTTTGCAGTACTCTGGCGTGGCTTCAAGTCCTCTACCCTCCTCCCAGGCTTCACACTTCGGTTTAAATCAGTTACAGAGAGGATTAAGGATTTCTCATCTGTTTTCAATGTAAAAAAACTCACTCACAGATTATAAGGGTCTGTGTGTGTAACTGCAGAATTCTCCTGTTTGTATCAATAGTTTAACCTCAAGCCTCATGGTGGTGTACAAGTACAATTTTACTGCTTTACCAATTCATGTATTGCTTTGTGCTTCTCAGCTTTAACCATATGTAATTATTTTCAAGTAAAACACAGAGTGATGGGGAAAGGCCGTGTCTGTTAAAGGAGTAGCTTCAGCCTGACTGGTTTCTTTTGCTCCACCTTTGCTCAAAACCAAGAAAAATAGTCCTGTTTCCTAAAAATGAGGGGTTTTGGCAGGTGGAACTAAAGGGGGAGAAGAGAACCCTCCTGCAATAAAAAAGCGAGTTCCAGAGCACTGGTTTTGTGGTGCAGGGTGCGTGTGGAGGCATCGCTGCAGGTGATGCTGGCTGGGTTTGAACCAGGCTGGAGCAAGCCCTGGGGCTTTGTTCTGCACGGGGCAGGTGCCCGTGGAAAGGATTTTGCAGGTATTTGTTTCCAGAGGTGTTCCCAGGGCTGTTGGGCTGAAGTGGGGTAAGAGCTCCAGGGCTGGGAGAGCCACCAGAGCAGCGTGGCTCCGGGCAATTTCCTTTGCTCTGTCTGTATTTCCCTTCCCGGTTTTTGGGGCCACTTTCCCAGCTTTTACATGTAAGCTCCCTGGAATATTGCTCCTCCTCGTGAGTTTGGTGCCAGCCATGGCAAAGCCTCTGTCCTGGTGCTGCTGCTGCTACCAAAACACTTGTGCCATGTTGTGACATGTTGTTTTGGCATCAGATCATTTTCTCCCAGGAGTTTACTTTTATATTTTTCTCAATTTTTCTCATGATTTTTTTTCCTACCACCAACTTAATTAAATCCTTTTTTTCCCCCCTTGGTACAAAAGGGGGATGTTAAGGAGAGGGTGAGATATTTGCATTACAAGCAGAGTGTGAAAGAGCAGGCGTGTCCTGTGCTCTGCACGAGGGAACTGGGGGTCTGGTGAACGTCAGACGGAGGGGGATTAGCACAGGTAGTCTGTGTGGGTGCTCCTAATACCACAGACATTTCTAATTTCCATTTCTTTTACAGCGGCCTGGATATGTTCTTTGGAGGTAGAGCTAAGCACGTACCCAGGTTTAGCCTATGTAAATGCAAAAAACCTTTTCCTATATCCCCTTTCCTCAGGGTTCTTTGCCGTGCCCAGCTTGGTTGCGTTTGGGTTGCCTGGGATGTTCAGGTCATGTTTTGTGTGTGCTCGTTGTGGGTCGCTGTTCTCGGGGGCTGGCAGTGTCCGTGTCCTTTCAGTGGCAGCTGTGCCCTTCTCTGCCTTCCCAGCAGCTGAAGGGGATGGAAAACCACAGAACCCCATCCATCTCTGGGACATCCCCATCTCACCTCTCTGTGCTCCTGTCCCCTCCTTGAGGGAGAACCTCTATGACAACTGCAAACATTTAGTTAGGTGGGCTAATAATAGATCCTGAGTTAATGAATTCAGTTATGAATCATTTGCTGGATATCTCTGGTATAGTTGACTTTGGAAGCAAGTCTGAGTAGTTCTTGTGTCCTCACAAGATGCAGAACTTTGAGTTCTGTTTCCTCAGATCTGCAATGGCTTGCTGTGAAGTTCAGCAATTTTATCAACTTTGCACTCCTAATAAAAAAAAATCTTAGGTTCCCATCTGTGTGACACCTCAGAAACTGCACCGTGAGGATGGGGGCCATCAAACTGCTCTCCAGGGTGGGCACTGGGCACTTTGAGGATGAGAGTAAAATTGTTGCACTTTCATATCCACGATACAAAATTCTGTTGTGTATCCAGGACACTAAAATGATAGAGCGAGAATCAAACAGGCAAAGTGCTTTGATCCCAGAAGTGAAGAAAGGTGTGGGATGAACTGCAGAAGCCAAAGGACCCTGCTTGTGACTGGGGTTAATTTGCACATTAGGTGTGGGGAGATTCTGTGCGGTGCTTGACAGCTGGGATGGGGTTTAACAAACTTTTCTCTGTCAGCTTCACACCTCAGTCTCTTGAAAGATTGCTTAGGAATGAAAAATGATTGTAGGGCAGAGAACAACAGGTAGGGGGTAATAGAAATCCTTCCTCTCTTCGTCCCTGGCATCCTTTGTGTTACCTCTGGAGGAAGCAGGAGCAGCAATATTTGCTGGAGAGGCTGAACATTCCCTCGTGCATTCCCGTCCCAGTGCTTTGGGCTGTCCACCAGGTGCTGGAAATCTCAATAAAATCTTGAAATTACTCTGGAGAGACTCCTCAGCTGTTACTTCAGTGAATGCTGCCAGGTACATGAGCAGAGATTTAGTCAGAGATTGTTACACGTTTTGCAATTAAAATGAAAATCAGCTGGGATTTAAACACAGGTTTTGTGCAGTGGTTAATCAGTTATATGGCTTTAATCTACTCTGCTGCTTTGATTTATGATCCTGCTTATGTGTCACACTTGATTTGCATAAAATATTTTGGTTTACTTAACCTTTTGACCTCTTTTATGGTTATTTTCTGTGGAGACTTGTTGCACACCTGGTTGGTCCTTTATTAAATAATCTTTTAACCTGTGTTTCTTGAAAGGGTTCAAAGTCCTGGCATCAGCTTCCCATTACTGGCCACTGGAAGATGTGGATGGAATTCATGAGTTTCGGGACACGAATGGAGGTAGACGGAGCATTCCCCGACAATGGCAATAACAGAACTATCTGTGGCTGTCTGTAATTAGAAGGGGGAGCAGGAGAAAAGCGAGGGGTTGACTTTTGTGGCTCAGAGGTTGAGATTTTTTTTTTCCCAGTTAATGTTTTTGCAGTGCTCCGATATCCAAATGATGTTGTATTTGTGAGCTGATTTTTATGGAGTATTCTCCGAGGTTTTATGGGCTGTCTGAGCATTGTTGAGGTTATAAAGAGAAAAGGTTTATGATCCAAAGAGTCATTGAAATCACATTGTTATTAGTTGGTTTGGTACATGCACAGCATGCTCTAGTACACTCAGTGTCTGAGATCTCTGGCTCTGCAGCAGGGAAATGTCTCCTTCCTTTTGATTTTGGAAGGAGTTAAATGCCTGAGCTCCCCCTGCACTTTTGAGCACTGCATGTAGTGTCTATAGAAAGAAAAGTATATGCTCTCCTCTGGATACCTCCCATTCATTTTTCTCTGCTCTTGGGTATTTCCTTAAGAGCAGTATTGCAGCATTAGTTCATATTAATTCAATTCTTTTTCCAGCTGGGCAAAATCAGGAGAGATTTGCTGAGGCAAAGCTCTCAATGATCTGCAAGAGTCAGTTGTCAGGACTGTGGGATCCTGAGGGAATGATACCAAAGGGCTGTTTCCAGGGGTGTGCAGGTGATGCAATTAAGGAGCTCCTCCAGATCCCTCCAGAGTTACGGGCTGCAGGGCCGCTCCTTCCCGATGAAATGTTCAGCTGAGCTCTGCCTCCTCCTGAGACTCAGAGGTCCCTCAGTAATTCCCACACGAGCTGTTTTTTCTCTGCTGGTGCTTTAGCCAGTTCCAGCGCTCCTCACACGAACGCTGTGCCCTCCCCACTGGAGGCTGCCCCGGCTCACAGCGGAGCTGCTCTGCTGCCCCGGGGGCTGCGGTGCCTGTGCCCACACCATCCCTGCAGGAGGCTGACCCAGGGATGGAGACCTGGGCAGCCTCACGTGGAAAACGCTCCCAGAGGTGCAGAGTCACTGCTGTTGGTTACACAAAGATGGCAACATCAATCTCTGGTCTTCAGTGGGGAAAAAGATCCAGAAATATCTAAATCCTTTTATTGTAGAGGTGTTCAAGTATTTTAGGGCTAAACTTTGACCTATCTTTCCACAAAATTTCTGGAAGGAATGAGGTTGCCTGACCAGAAATGTATCTGGGCAATATTCTGCTTCCATTAGAAGCGGATGGCAGCATTCCTACTGACTTCAATAGAATAATAATTTGGCTTACAAAAGTTGCCACATAAGTTCTCTAAAAGTGTGTTAAAGTAATTTTCTGGCACTGCACTTCCCACAGTTTCAAGAAGAGTGAAGTGCTCCATATCTAGCACTGTTTTGGCAATCATGTCACAAAAAAGTTGTTTTGAAAGTGCTTGAAAATGATATATATAAAGCATAGCTCTTGGAAAAGGAAAATTGCTGTTAGATTGTTTTTCAAATTTTGTTAAATTACATTATTTCAGCAAAATTCAGAAATATTTTTAGTAGGTTGGAAGAGATAAAGCAGAACAAATGAAGTTCCTGATCCTATAAACCTTCACTTGCAGGAATGGGCCTGGCTCTCAAGAGCAATGTCTTTTGACTCCTATTATGACATGATGTTACAGAAATTGATAAATGAGCCAGCTGTGTGACTTTGCTGAAAAAATTTGGAGGACTTTGTCTTACTGTACTTTGCAGGGGCTGCCAGTGGCCAGAGTCTCTGCAGAGCAATTCTGACAATGCTCAATTCTCTCCTCAGTGCTGCACTGGGTATAAGCAACTCAAATTCCTCTCAGTTGCTTATATTGTGTCTTATAAGACACAGATATTATTTCAGCTGCCTCCAGCAGAGGTTTTATGTATTTCTCTGATATTTGACTTTGATATATAAGAAATTTTTCTTTATTGTAATCTACTGCAGGTGACAATTTGCTTGTTTTTGATTCCATTCTGATTACACAACTCTTCTGTTTATTGCAGAGTCTTTCTTGTTTTTCCACTCATCATAGCACGCAATTATTTTCATTCCATGTTTCTCCTCTTAAATCCTTGAGGCATCATTATCTGTCCGTCACGTTAATCCATTTTATTTGTTGAAGTCATTGTGTGTGAAGCCAGATTTATATCTCTCAAAGCATTCGTGTTGTGAGAGTGTGTCAGCAAATTAATGGTTTGGAGATCTCAGCACTAGAAGCAATTGAAGGGCAATCAGCTCAAAATATAGCAAATAAAAAGAAAGTGGCCATACTCAGGTTTTTCATCTGACCCCTTGTTTTCCTAGCGTTTTTATCTTGAGGTTTTTGTGTGTGTTTTTCTTTTCCTAAGAGCATTTGGCTTTTTGTTCTGTGAGCTCAGTTGGTCTAAATCCCAAATCAATGTCTCTCCATCTACTTTCATGGGCTTTTCATCAAGCTTTATTTGCCTGCCCAGGGTAAACAATTACAGTGTGCAAGATACTGTTAAATTTTCAAAATCAGAAAAGAAAATTAGAGAATAAAATTTTATTGTCAGATATAAAAAAGTTGGGACTTTTCTTATATTTAGTGGAGTTTCTTGTATTTTAATTTGTGCCCTTCGCTCTTATCTGCTCACTGGCTGCAAGTAAGGAGAGCCTGGCTCTGTCTTTACATCTCCAGCTGAGCATTTTTACACCTTGATGAGGCCCTGAGCCCTCAGGTCTCCGGGCTGAGCAGTCCCAGCATCCTCAGCCTGTCCCTGGCCTTGCTCCAGCGTGTCCACGTCTCTCTTCTGCTGGGGGGCCCAGAACTGGACACGGGCTTGAACTGCCACGGCTTTTGCACCACTGTAATGATTTTTATTCTACATGCGGCGTTCCTTGCCAACAGGAATACGTTTCAGAGCCCTTCATCTGCAGTTGGATTTTTTATAGTTTTTTCTTCTCAGTCACTGTGAAGGAAATGTTATTTTAGTGATGCTGCATTCCCTTGTGCAGGTGAAGCCCATGATGCTCCCAGCTCCTCGGGAGAAGTGCTTGTGTGAGAATTTTAAAGGCCACTCATCAACAAATCTGTGATTTGTGCTGTGTTGAGAGATATGAACTGGCCAATTCATTACTGATTATGTTTATTCATTGTTTTGCTTATTTGCTTATTTTCTTTTGTTGTTCCACCCAGCTCTAAGAATCCACAACTTCACTGTGCTTCCTTCCCATAACTCTACCTTTGTATATACCAATGACTCTGCCTACTCTAACTTCTCTGCAACTGTAGGTGAGGATTTACTCGTTTTTTTGTTCTGCATTTGTCAGGCTTGGATGGTTCTTGTGACATTGGATTCGGAGTTAACTCTGAGTTTTGGTTCAAGGGTTGTGTGGTAGAGTCTGTTAATTGTTATTACACTGTCAGACGTTACTGGAAAAGCACTCTGCAGTGTTACCTGGATTGCTGGGAGAGGCATCCCCACGTGAATCCCAGGGGAGGATGGGCCCCAAGGGTCCTCCAAAACAGAAAAAAAAAATCTATTAGGCTTAAAAGAAACAGAGATGACATTTCAGAGGAACATATGAGAATAAAAAGGTTACTTTTTTTCTTGTCTTTCAAGGCTAAAATGGAAAAGAAGCCCTCTGTTTTCCACTGTTTCATGATGGTTTGTAGAGGACACGTTAAGAAAGACAAATGCAAGCAAATTTGCAAAGCCTGGAAGTGAGATCTTGTCAGTCATGACAACTTTGGTTAACATGATGGTTTATTTTGTTTTGGTCTGGTTTTATGAGAAGCAAAATCTGTATATATATGTCCTTTTATTAATTTCTTTTAACATCAACACACATGGGGATCAAAGGAAGAGCAGAACATGACTACTGACCAGGCAGAAACCAGACAGACTGGAAACCAGTTCCAGCTGCAGCAGCTTAGAGTCACTTAATTTCAGTCACTTGCATTTGTGCTGTGTAGGTGCAATTGAAATGTGACCTCCTGCCCACTTTACACTTAGGCATTAACTCACATCAAGCTGTTGGAAAATCTGACCTGAGGAGAGGGATGGAAATGGTAAAACTGCCATTTGGGCTGCTCAGATAGAAAGAATTTTATATTGGAATACTAAACCCACTATTTTTTTACTCTCTAACAGTAAAAGTATGCTGGGAAATGTGAACTCTATTAATGATGAACTTCAAATGACCCTAATTCCTTTCAGTCCTCTCTTATCTGCTTTATAGAGCATTTGCATAGTTCTCACATAATAAAATATGTTCAATGGGAACATTACAAAGAGTGACACCAATGGCAAAGGAAATGCTATGGAAACGGAAATGCATTACCTTATGGGAATTTTTCTGGCTAGATGAATTTAAAATTCATGTGCCTTGAGAAGAGCTTAGAAATGCTTGATTTGCTCCCCAGTACACACTCACATTTTTAAAAGAAACTAAATTTCATCGGTCAGTTAGAGGCAGGACTTGATGGTTTCTTCCTCAAAGGGAGGGGAAGATACCTGAAAACTGATATTTAAATTAGGATTTGGAATGAACCAAGAGACTATTGACACTTGCATTCACTGCCTTCATTTGGAAAAGGAAAATGTGTTCTCACTGCTGGAGTTCCCTTGGAGCAGCTCTTCTCTTCACATTTTTCCAGAAGAAATTATGAAGAGGGGCCTTAAAACTCGGGTTCTGAATCTCCACAGTCCTTGCAGAAATGCCATCCCAAACCGTGGTGGTAACACGAAATCCCACACGGAGCAATTAACGTTCTGTCTGCTCAGAAACAGGCAATTTCATATTGGGTGTTCTGTGGAGTGCAGGCATTTTAACACAGCAGAATGCTTTGATTGTCATTTTTGATTGTGATTTCCTATTGTGCTCATTGCTAAAATCAGTCAGGACAAATGAGAACAGCTTCCCATCATCAGCTGTCAGCTGCACTCTTCAGACCTCAGTGAGGTTCCCGTAGTAAACAAGTGTCAGGTTTTTTGTGTTAAGAGGATTCACGTGCTCTAGCTGGTAGGAGATGAATCAACAGCCCTTTTCTTTGGGAGTGAACACAACAAAATCACAAGAAAATTAATCATTATCCATGTTAGACAAAGAAACTGCCTTTCCAAGTGATACCACAGCAGCAGATGCCTGAAAAGGAGATAATTTCTGTCTTGTGAGTGTAAACTGTCAAGTAAATTTCATTGAGTTAGATTTTAGTGAAAAGTGGGGTTTGATCACTAATTTACCCTTCCAAAAAATGAAAAAAAAAACCCCACTATTTTGTTACATTTTAATTGGTTAAAGAATTTCTTTACTAGCTCAGCCTAACAGTAAGCCACCTCTAGGAAGTATTTCAGAACTCTGGAAAGCATGAAGTTTACTCAGATTACTTTAAAATAATCATTTTTGGGTGTATGGGTTCTGTCAAACAGTCTCAGTTAACCACAGAGCTGAGTGGATATAACATTTGCAAACTTGAAACAAAAGAGATCTCTGTGTGGTCTTTAGGAAATGCAGGAACAAACCACTGACAAACTGAAACAAAAACTACCAAAAGGAAAAACAAACACAAAAAATAACAAAAACATATAGCTGGAACAGGATAAACACCTGAGCTATAGGAGTCTGTTAAACTTGTGTTTCCAGGAAGTTTTCCTTTATGTAAATATTAAACTGTATTTTGCTTTTGCTTTAGATATTGTAGAAGGAATGGTGAACAAAGGAATTTACGTCACCGAAGAGAAAGGAGTCACCTTTCTCTTCTTTGGAAGCTACAGAAATTCTTGCATTAGTAATCCAGAGGCTTGTGGGCCTGAAGGTGAGCAAACTCATTAATTATTATTGACTTTTCTTTTGCTGCCAAGTTATGTTTTTCAATAATCATTGTTTCTTTCCTCCTTAGAAAGAAATCTAAAAATCTTGCTTGACACTTTATTGACTTTTAAAACAATTGAGAGTTGGTTGCTGAAAATTTAGTCTTTTCTAACTGCAATTTAAATTAGATCTGATCACCAACTACTCACATTCAGTGTGGCCTCTTAGTAGGAATGGGCTTGGGTTTTTAGATTTATCTCTAGAGATAAGAAAGTTTTTAGGTCTCTGGTGTTATGTCCTCATAGATGCTTAAATTTCTTCATTCTGTTTCTCTTCCCTCTCCCTTGGGTTAGGATCACAAAATGCCAGGTTTGACAAGTGTTGATTACACTTAGGATGATTAAAACCGTGTGTGACATCCCAAACAAACGTCTGCCCGGTCACTAGCACAGGGCGTTCACTAGAGATTTAAAATTCCACAGAAATGGGAGGTTCCACAGAGAATGGTGGCTCTCTATGAACTCCAGCAGTCCCTAAGCTTGAGCAGCATTGTTAATATTGAATTTTCTTGCTTTCATTGATTTAGGCCGTCCTTCAGATGGGTAACATGGCTTGAAATAGGAACTTTATTTGAGCTGCTGAAGCAAGAGCTGCTGCTGAACTTTGTAAGCAAGTAGGAGATGCTCAGAGAGCAGCTGGTACCCGAGTGTTAGAAAAAGGAATTCAGTATCCTACTGTAGGTGCATTTTGTGATACATGCTGTATCTTTTCATACTTTTTTTTCATGCCACTGGGAAATAAAAATCATCAGGAAGTCACCTTCTTTCAACAACTATAGTATAGCGTAACAATCAGAATAAATAATTTTTATAGTACCAGAGCAATTCCAGTATCTCTCAAACAAGAACATTAAAGGCATAAAACACTGAAATGTTCAGTAGATAAAATGTGAGGAGAAGAAATCATATAAACAATAAACACTAAGTCACTGTAGCAGGTATTAATATAAGCAAAAAAACGGAAAAAAGCCAACATCCTTTTGTCTAAAGAACGTGGCTGTGATTTTTTTCGAATCAAATGCACCTGTGGCAAGGGTAAGGTGTAGTTTTATTCCAGCTGCTGTTGCTTAACCATGCCTTGATGTGTTTGTTGTGTTTGTGTGAAGCTGGTGTCAAGCACACTTAACCAGGGAGTGTGTCCTGAAAGGGTGTTGGGATCTTTCCAGATGAAATACAACAACCCATGAAACAAAAATCCCGGTGTTTCTTCTAAGGCTGAATTTCATAACATTTCAGAACTATTATTTTCACTTGAGAAAACAAATTCTTCTTGCTTTTGAAATGTTGAAACATTCTTCCCCTGCTTTGCTCGTTCTCAAGCAATCTTTAAACAATGGTTTTCTGTAAGCAGTTTCGGGCTCATTGAAGTGGCATTTTCAGTCAAAAGAAACATTTGTGAAAGATGCAAGAGAATGTTCTCTTATTCATTGGTTTGAGCTCATTCACAGAAGCTGTGTGTAGCCAACATATGTGAAGTTGAAATAAAAAAATAATTTAGAAAGCATCCCTGTAAAAAGTAGATGATGTCTGTTTATTGTGCCTTTAATTTTTTATTTGTAGTTTCAGAATTTCCTGATCCAAAGTACACATAAGGACTGAGTTCCAGTTTTCTTGTGGCTACAGGGTGGTACAATAGGAAAACTAAGGGAGAGATGTTTATTTGGTTTAAACTGCTAGAGTATTGTTGATTTTAAAAATGCTGTCCTGGTTTATGCCAGCAGATGATGTGTCCTCAAAAGCATTTCCACTGTCTGTATTCTACATATTGGAAGTTTTTAATTTTAAGTCTCTTCTCCCTTGCTTTCATCAGGAGTAACATTCTCCTTTTTCTGGAAGACTCAAGACCAACAGGCTAAACTTCTCCCTGCCTCTGGTGGACGAGTAATTTCCAGTGGTTTCAAAATCTGTTCAAACGAAGGGGAAGGCTCTGTGGAATTTTACACCCGTGGGAATGCAATGATGAAGTGGAAAGCAAGCTTTAGTCCACCAGGTAAAGTTTATGTATTTAAAAAAACCCAGTTTCTTTGTTACATTTTGCTTTATTCTTGCAGACAGAGGTAGTGACAAGAGCACAACTTCAGGAAACAGAAGCAGGTATATAAAAATAGCTACAGACCTCTGGGCTTAAGAATTCCCTTGGTGTGGGGAGGGAGAGATAAAGTGCACACTGGAAAGCAGAGGTGGTGTGTTCTAGAACATCTGCCACTCAGTAACAGCCCTTGGATCCAGCTTCCAGTGGTTTCTGGAGTGGAGTCCTTGTTGACATCAATGGATCCATAGTGTTTAGAGGGAAACATGAGCAAAGAATGCAGATTAATCCCTGACAGCTCCCAGTGTGTTCTGAAGCTGGTGGGCTGTTCTCTGCTGCCTGCTAAATTAAGGCTTTATTTGGTAACTCCCTAACTGGCTGCTTGGTGCTTTCCTAATTCTGTTTTCTGTGGAGTGTCAGATTTTCTGTGCCAAGCCATAGTAGTAACAAACATTTTGTTGTATCACGTATCTCACTGCTTCTGTCCAAACTGTGCATTGTTGGGAGCAGTAATATCTACTGACCAGAACAAATTCTGGTCTTCTAGTAATGCTAATGGCATTCCATAAATATTTTCTTGCCCTAATTTGCCTACCTATACATTGTTAAAATATGACTCATGGTAGCAGTTTCATAAAGCTTAATGAATCAGTTTAGAAGCCTTATTTTAAGAGAAAAGCTGCTAAACTCAAGAAGAATTCACATGTTTGTGGGTTATCTAATCCAAGTGAAAATTATTATTATGTTTTCTGCCTCTCAGGCATAACAAAGGAACTGTGACAACTTTTGAGCAGTTTATTTGCTTGTTCTCCAGCTCTTGCTGAGCTGAGTTTTGAGGCACTACTGAAGAGACCTCAAATCTTGGCCAGTAACACTCAGCAGGTGTAATTTTTGGAGCTGCAGTGAGCCCAGGTTCAGACAAAAGCTGACGGGCATCCTGCCAAGGCATGGGCTTCCCCAGGGGGGCAAAGATTAATATACATGGGATCAGTATTCCATAATTCACTCTGAGCACTTCCTAAGCAGCTCCGTGGCATTGCACAAGTCAGCAAAACCACATCCAGCAGGAGAAGGGCTCTGAATGGAATTGATTCATGGATTTTGCAGTGACTTTTAACGCTTTGCAGGTCCTTATTGGACTCACATTCTCTTTACCTGGAAGTCAAGAGAAGGGCTGAAGGTCTATGTCAATGGAACTCTGAACACCACCGACCCAGACGGGAAAGTTTTCTACGATTACGGAGACCCCAGTGCCAATCTGCTGACTGGGACCGAGGGGCACCAGAGCAAGCGTTATGTGAACGGGGCATTTGATGAATTCATCATCTGGGAAAGGGCCCTGACCCCCCACGAGATTGAGCAGTACTTTACAGCTGCCATTGGTGAGTAGGAGCATTGCTGCAGCCCACCAGCTGTCAAGATGCTGACGTTAAAGCATTCAGTGAGCAGGACTTGTGTTTGTTTTACATCTCTTTGCTGTTGGACAGAGCTTGTAGGGGCAGAAAAAGTCAGGGATGAGTGTCACTGAAATACTCAGCTGTCTTTGGATGTGCAGTCCTCTTTCCTTGGGTTCTAGCTCCTCACCTGAAGTGATAAACACCTATTAACTCACGTTTGCTTGTGAACCAAAAAGAAAGAGATCAGCTGAAATGTAGTAGAACTTCTGATGCACTCCTGGAAATGAGGATGTCTGTGCTTGTGACTTCCAGGTTTGATTACACCAATCAAATATGTACAAAATGTATTTTATAAAAAATTAAAGTATAAACTAGTTTATGCACAATTGAAGTCAGTGAAATAGAAAACCCTCCACCTATGGGTATATAATGAAGCAATCTACTTGATTTGCCACAAAAATTGTAGGAGTCTTGCTTAAGTTTTTTATATTAAACCCTTTTTATTTTAAAAAATGATTCCTATGGAAGTCATCAAAACTTCTGATTGGGATGGTATTCATTTGGTAGTCATTTGATACAGGAAATGGCTTTAAAAATCTTTAAAAAAATTTATAGTGTCCTGGTCATGGTGGAACAAATGCTTTTGTATTTGGCTGCTGTATCTTTCACAACAATTGAGGGTTACTATAACACTGTCAACCCAGAGCTAACATTAATCACACTCTTTGATTAATGTACTAAAGAAGAATGTTGTGTGGCTAAACTCAAGAGCAGCAGATTTTCAAATGTCCCCGATTCATCAATTTGTGTGCCCTGTTAAGGGAAGTATGGCTTAAATAAATACAGGGAGAACTGTATTTATTTATTATTGTATTTATTTATTAACTCCCAGCACTCACCCTCTGACCCCTCCACCCTCCCATCTCCCCTCTGACACATCAGGGCATCGTGGGAGGCCCTTTCCACCGAAGCAAGTCCTGCTCAGGGCTCCAGTTCCACTCCTTTCCTCTGCTTTGCTTTGGGGAGGTCTTAGTGGGGCCCAAAATCTGCTTGCTGGACATTAATGTTTGTAGCTCCCTTCTGAAGGCCTGCAGAAAGTGTTGGGCCCTCCAATTCTGCTGAAGGCCAAATTCTTTAAGAGTTGTACAGAATTTTTCCTGCATCCCACCTTTAATCCCTACAGCAAACTCCTTGATTTACACATTGAGATGTTCATGCCATGAGCTTCTGTGAGTTTACTGCAATTTGCAGGACATTAATTGTTGTGTTGATGGGGTTTTTCCCTAAACTCCTAGCTCACAGAATTTTCAGCATCATGTGGAACTATCAGAATGTGGTGAAAAATAAATTTATAGGCTCTTAATTGAAAGTGAAGCTTGGTGTGTATTTTCTAGGGGCTCAGGAATTAAAATGTAAAGGATGCCAGGTATAGATATTTTTTTAATTAGTCAGAAGAATTCCAAGCCAACACTATTTTAACGTGATCAGGGGTCTTGGAGCACTTGAGAAATGGGGAAATTTAATCTTTGGCTTTTCTCCTCAAAGACTAACCAGATTTTATAAAATTTCCCACTTAATGTATGAAATCAGAACGTTCTTAGAGGAAGCAATGAGCATTACAATAATAATCAACATAACAAAGAAATGTTGTTATATCTATTGATTGATTTTGGAGGATTTACAGCAGGGTTGAAGCAGGGTGATGTGCTTTGACATAAAAAACTTAATAGGACAGAATGTTTTTTAACTGAATGAATAGTCATGTTCCTTTTGGATCTGTGAGAAATGTGTCCTGTGTATGCAGCTAACATTGGGTTGCACTGAAATCCCACACTCCTGGCAAATAATAACTCTTGGTAAGATGTAGATTAGAAGAAAATTTTATTTCTTTGTTGCAAATGACCAATAAATCACTTTGCACAGAAAGGAATCCATATTTTTAAAATGGAGCAACTGGAAGCTGTCCAAAATCAAGTTTATTCTTTCTGTCTTGACAAACCATTTATGATATGCTCATAAGGTAATTTTCAGTGGGTGCAGTGTGAGTGGGGGACACTCATTAGCAAATCCTGGCTGATTAACAGCAGCCTTGCTGTGCTTGCTATCAGCCTGCAAGCACCTCAAAGAGGCCTTATCTGGAACATGCTCAGACTGCAAATCTGCTGCTTTCACTTAGAACTGATTCAGGCTGAAGTGCGAATATATATAAATAAATATGTCTGATATAAAAAATTCAGGCTTGTTAACGCTCTCCTTTGTGTTTGTATTTCCCCAGGTGTGCAAGTTTTGCTTTCTTCGACACTCCCGTGGTCCCTGATGACAACCACAGCAGACCCCGTGGTAGGGCAGCGCTCAGGACCCCTTCCCGCAGTGCCAGNCCCCCCCTCCCTGCCCTCCCCGGCGTGTGCTGTGCCCCAGGCTCCCAGCCCCGAGTGCTGGTCCCAGGGAGGGTGAGCTGTGCTGCCTCGTGTCTCCGCTGCAGCTGCCCACCGACGCCTACCGCCCCATCCTCACCGACCTGCGCCAGGACCGAGGCGGCTCCCGCTCCCCCGGCGCCGTGCTGGGCTACCTGCAGAACGTGTCCTTCAGCCTGCCCAACAAATCCTTGTCAGAAAACACTGCCCTGAGCCTGACTGAGGTAAGTGTGGGCTCCCAGGTGATGCTGGCCTTTCTCCAGAACCTGGAATACCGAATGCAGCTTTGAAAGTTTTTCCTCGTTGCAGAAAATACCCATGAAAAAAAGCAGAGGCTGCTTTAGGGAGTAGCAGAAGTTCAGTGGCAGCCAGAGAAAATAATTGAAAGGTCTCATTAGTCCTTGGAGATATTATTTAGTGCCTTTGGACCCCTTACTTCAAAGAAGATACTGAGGGGCTGGATGTCTTCTTCCAAATAACAAGGACAAGAAAAAATGGCCTCAAGTGGTGCCAGGGGAGACTTACATTGGATCTTAGGGAAAAATTCTTCCCTGAAAGGGTTGTCAAGCACTGGAACAGCCTGCCCAGGGAAGTGGTGGAGTCACTATCTCTGGAAATATTTAAAGGATGTGTGGATGTGGCACTTGGGGACACGGTTTAGCGGTGGCCTTGGCAGTGCTGGGTGAATGGTTGGACTCGGTGGTCTCAGAAGTCTTTTCCAACCTAAACAATTCTGTGATTTTATAGACTATAGCTACCTGGAACCATGGCCACACATCAAAAATAATCATTTAGCTAAGCAGGAAACAGAGGGGAAGAAAATAATTTGATAGTTTTTTTTCAGCTTCAAGAGTGTCAAATGGCTAATATGTAATTGTGGAAAAAAAAAAAAATCAGCATTTTTCTGCAATGGCCCTGCTGATCCAAAATGCAGCAGAGTTTGGAAGGTGCAGAATATAAAGACACTGTAAGAATGGGTGTTTGCATCAGCTGATGGCAAACGGGGATGCAGGGAGCCCTCTGAGTGTGGCTGTGCCCATCAGGCCCCAGGTAACTGCCCCAGGTGTGACTTCCGACCTGTGAGAGTCACACCTGCACTGGAGGCTCAAAAAGTTAATGACTACTGCTGCCAGCTGGCATTTATGGCTCCTGTGGTAAGCAGGGGGCAAGTCTGGCCTCTCCTCTGCTTCTCTTCTGCACAGCCACCCATCATCGCCGCTGGGCACGCACCCTGCCCTGCCCCTCTGCCCTGCGGGGGACGCTGGACTCCACCCCTGTGCCCGCAGGTTACAAATCTCCACTTAAATCGGTTCAAGTAATTTATTTTATTCAAGCTAATCCTCAGAGGGGAAACGGCAAGAAGGTGTTTTCCGCAGTCTGAGCCGAGAACAAGGGGTCCTGTCCCGCTAACACGAAGTTAGGCTGCTGTAAAGTGATGGGCATCTAATTCCCTGATTTCAGCAGGCTGGGAAGCCATTATTACAGTAATCGGCTCTGACCTCGCTGTGATTGTTCCTTTGAGCCTGCGGGTAATTCCAGAGTGACAAGGACGCTTTACTCAGACAAAAACCATAAATAAACGCTTCTGAAAACAACAGGGACAGCAATTGAGTTTGTGTCGAAAGCTTAGTATTTGCAAACTCTAAAGCTTGGATTTCACGGATCACAGTTTAATATGTAGCAAAAGCCCTTCTAAAGAGATTTTATACGTTGTTTCCTTTGTTTTACTGAAAAATTTGTGTGGACTCTAAATTGAAAATGGATCATCATCCTGCCAGACACCATACCTGTTTCCCACATCATTTCAGTTGCTGTTTGGTTGCTCATTCATGCTGTCTGATGCTGCTTTGTGTGCCATGAAAGTGATTTGCAGACAGAAATGTGATTATCTTTAGCAGAGCTATTTTGGGAAGTAAATGCAAGAGAGTCCTGATCGTACACACCGACTCTGCCATTCCTCTGATTGATGGTTGGGCTTTGCATTGTCTGCAGCTAATTCCCTGAAAGACAGGCACCGAGCATGCCTGTGATTTTCTGTGAAGTTATCTCTGCCTGATTGTCGTATGCCTCACAGCACGAGGAAATTTGATTTAAGTGATATGCAATAAACTTTCTGATTACTGATGCACGTTTGTAATGAATTGCTTCTGACAAATCTGACTTGAGTTTTGTCATGTGGCATCTTCCACATTTCACAGTGGAACTTCACTATACTCATTCCCTGAAGGCATTTTAATAGATGAGTTTAAGCAGGAAACGTAGGGTTTTTTTCTTTTAACATTCAGTGCAATTTTCTGTGCTCCCTTTTCTTCTTCTGTGTGTCCACACCAGCAGGACTCTCCAGGACTGGGGCTGTGCTGGGCTCAGCACTTGGGCTGTGCGTGTCTCAACCCTGGAAGTGCCCAAGGCCAGGTTGAACAGGGCTTGGAGCAGCCTGGGAATAGTGGAGGGTGTCCCTGCCCACAGAAGAGGGGCTGGAACGAGATGATTTTTAAGGTCCCTTCCAACCCAAACCCTTGTACGATCGCGCTGATGTCGTGTGAGTTTAGATAGAACGGGAGGATGAGTTCACACTGGTCTCAGCCCCAGCGTTAGCTCAGCTGTAGTGACTGCACTTGGGAGTTACACGGTGGTGAGACTTTTAATACAATAATTGTTACTTTGAAAAGTCACCGTGCAGAGCACGGTGAGAATGCTGGCAGGTGGAGATGAATCTGGGACTCGAGTGGAAGTGGGCTTGTCATCTTAACATAAACCTGAGAAAGATCCCAGCAGAGATCTGCCTTGGGTCCTTGCCAGGAGATGTAGCTGATTAATAAATAACCGAGTTTTATTTGTCTTTTAGGCATTTTTAAAAGCTATTGAAGACTTTATGTTACTGTCCAACTGGATTGATGGACCGGAGGTAAGACAAGTGGGCTTAGAACTGTGGTTTATGCTGGTTGCATAAACTCACACAGATTACAGAGAACTGGTTGTCTCTGTTATTTTGTGCTTGCTGGGACTCTTCAGCACCATGACTTCTTTTATCATCTCTCACTCATGAAACCACCTGCAGGGTGAATCCAGAAATTTCTGGGGCTTTTTGCTTGAATCTTAAGAAAGCACAGATTTCAGAAGAGAGAGCTTTTAAACTGAGAGAAGGAGAAGCTAAAGCCCAGGGAAGTCTCACTGAAGCCTAAAAGGCTTTTAAGATAAAATTCTGTCTAATTGATTTACCTTCTTAGTGTAAAGTCCTCGATCATCTCTGGTGTAAATGGATTTCAGATAAAATAGATTTCCTTTTCACTGAAACGTGCACTAACTCTGAGATTTTTATGAATCAAGTTTCAGCCTGGAGGGTTAAAGTAGCTTTTATACTGAGGAGCAGTTGAATAAAGACGAAAGAAAGGCCAAGCAGCGTCTCGGCTTGTGTTCCAGGAGAGATCTGATACCGATCTTTATGTGTTGTCAAAAAGTCCTGCACAGTTCTTGGCCTCGTTTCTCTGAATCCTGGGTTGAATTGTCAGATGCTGATGGGAGCAGCAGCCACGTGGAGCCACTCTATAAACCCCAGTGTCTGTGGAGTTGTGCTCTGGGTGGCATCCCTGCATCCCTTTGTGTGACGCTTTCTGCACTGAGTGCAGAGGCCCTGCCTGGCTTCGGGCAGGGATTGAGGGTGGCACCTCGCACTCGGTGCTGAGCAGAGCAGCTCCTTGGCTCAAACCCTGGTGTCTCTCCCTCCCCAGACCCCTCTGGTGTTCAGCAGCCTGGTCCACACCATCGACACGGTGATGGCTCACATGTCCCACAACCTGGATGAAAAGTCACTGCCTCTGACCATCGAGGGCTCCTCGTCCGTGGCAGGTGGGGCTCGGCAGAGCCGTTCCCTCCGCGCTGCCGGGGTGTCCTGAGCCTCTGTGCTTGCAGCCCCTCCTCTGCCAGCACCGAGGAGGAAAGCAAAACACACCATTTTCCTCTTTTGAATGCAAAGCTGAGTTTTGTTTGTAGGAAGATGACCGTGCAGTCAGGCTGGAGGTAATTGGCTCTGACTGTGCTTGAGCTGCCCAGAGGTTATTTGGGGAGGAATTCAGAATGAGAATTACGTGTGAAGAATCGAGTAATGCTATGCTAATAAAGGGCCTAGAGCTCAAATGCAGCATGTGGACGTTTGGGTGCTATAAAACCTTAATCTTTGCAGGGGGTTTGCAGGAACCTGAAAATAATGGGAATAGTTTTGACCTTTTTAGAGAATTTTATTTCACTGCTGGTTAGCATACTAGCATGCTAATTTCATTTGCATCTTTGGATGCTACAGGCATCAAAGGTATTTCATCTGTTCTGGCTGCCTGCTGTGCCTTGTGGAGACCCCTTGTGAGGGCTGAATAACCTGAGCAGCCACCAGGACCATTCATCACTGCGAGTATTCTCTTGGACACTGGGGTTCTCAAATGCAGGACTGCAATAATGCCTGCAAATGTCAGTGCAAGGGTGCTGTTCACCTGTCTCTGAGCCTGGGTGAAGTGATCCATGGCACATTAACAGTGCTCATGGCACCTTCTCTGCCTTAAAGGACTCAGGTGTAAAAGGCAATTTTGGACTTGGGGGATTTACCATGTTTTCTGCAAACATCTAGGGTTTTAAATCCAAGAGTTGCAATAGCTGTTAGGGAAGTCTGGTTAAACAGTCAGGTGTGCTGTAGAGGCTATTGATCTGATGATATTTCTGTTTGGGTTATCACACAGATTATGCTGTGGTCAAAATGCATCCTCAGACCCTGAACGTGTCCCACTATCGATTTCCATCTCGAGGACAGAGTTATATTTCCATTCCCAGTGAAGCTTTCACTGGAAAAGGTAAGGAAAAGATTAAAGAGAGAAGTGGACTTGTGTGCTCAGGGTACCCTAAAATGATTTTGCTTTAGAACAGGTTTGGGTTCACTTTATTTTTCCAAGTAACTGATTTGATCCCTGTGGGTTGTACTGAGTCTGAGGCAGCAGCAGTAGTCATACTAACGAGCAATTAATATGGTAGAGTTTGCATATTAGGTAAATTAATATTGAATAATGCAGCTGGGCAACAGAGACCGAAACCATTTAATTTTGACACATTTTTACATCAGAGAAGCCATAATTTCATAATTATTTTTTTAAATTATCTGAACTGGTTATTTTTAAGAAATTCTATTATGTCAGATCAGGTATTACCTATCCCTTCATGCAAAATTGGTCTTTTGTATAAAATTAAACTATAAAATGGCAGGTTTTAGCAATAGCAGCTACAGGAACAGAGTGAAGATGTAGAATGCACTCATGGCAAAAAGGCAGAACTCAGAAATCCATAGCTATGCTAAATTTTTTTAAATCTCAAAAAGAAGTATGGCTAAAGCCTGCAGCTTTAGTCAAGACTCTAAGGTAACAATGTTTGAAGTTAATTATCTGTGCTTTACTCAGAGACTGGAGGAACCCCTTTACAAAAGCATAATCAACTTCCATCCTCAAATCTTTGAAAATCTGACTCATGTGCCCTAAATTCCAACCCACAGAATTTACTCACCCAGAGGCCTTTCTGCAGTCACCTCTGCTGAGGGATGGTCGGTCCCTCCTTCATAAAGTGCAAGGTTAGCTGAAAATAACCTGCAGAGAGGAATTCTCTGATAATTACTGAACTGTCTGCCTGACTGGTGGTGACAGCTTTGTTTCTTTGCACTGGCAGGGGCTCTGACTGGAGACTGCAAGTCCTCCCAGGTTTGAATAACTATAATTGCAAACCAACTTTTAATGCCAGAAATAGCATGTGAGAGGACTTTTTTCCTTTCCCACTTATACAGTTTCTCACCATGCAGATTTTCCTTTTTTTCCTTCAGAACATTGTCATGCTTTGTATCCTGAAATGATCCAGTGCATTAAATGTTTTACTCTTTTCCAGCTAAAGCTCACTTCTGAGCAGTTTCAGCCTTCAGGCCACACTTGCACACCGTCCAGATGAGCTAACCTAAAAAATCTTACTTCACCTTAAACAGCTGACACTATAAATACTTGGAACCCAGCAAAAGGGATAGTCAAAGACATCTGTGCAGCTCACTCTTAGAAAACACACATCTGTCTCTTCACTCAGGGGCTGGAGAGCCCAGAATCGCTCGGAACGTGGGCAGCAAGCAGGACACTGGGGCTGATGGCCTGGCTGGGCTCTCACGAGCTGCCAGCTAGTGCAGGGGCTGGGGGGTGGCCTTTAGACCCTCGTAGCCCCCAGGGAGTCACTGCAGTGTCCTGCCACCCTTTCTGGTGCTGGGGGGAATGTGTGTTGTAATTGATGACTGTAGCAGCTGATTTTGGAGGTACAGGTGTGCAGGGCAGGCATCCTTCTGTTCTACTTTTGGTGTCTGTGCTGCACAACATGTTCACACTTTTTTCACTTGAAAGAACGATCAGAACTGTGCTGAAGCAGAGATGTGAAGGCCTGTGTAACTCAGGGCTCTTAGCACGGAGCCTCAGGCCCAGGAGAGAAGTTCTCTCGCTTCGAGCCATTGCTCTGAGGAGTAACCCCTGTTCCCTCTCCACAGCCTGGATCACCATCGTCGGCCTGCTTTACCATAACATGCATTATTTCTTTCATAACATCGACCCTATGGACACCAAGTAAGTACCTCAGAGCTCTCAGGAGGTAACAGCTTGCTCATTACCTCAGTGATATACCTTTAAACAGTCCTGTCACTATCAGCTGTAAACAAATTACAAGCCATAATCCTGGTTCTGCAATGTTGAGGGCGTGTAGTCATTAACTAGAGAGAGATTTAAATTTACATTACGTGTTTTATTTCAGATTGCCATAAAATAGATTCCCATAGCGACGTGTTTGTCTTTCTTTGTCTTCTCCCTCCATTCATCAGATCTGGCACTAGAATTTCACTGTTTTAATCTGTCTCGTAAAAGCAGATTGCATCTTTTCTCCTGGCACAGATAAAGATAAAGCTTGCACTTAAATGAAACAAGTAAGAAAACATAACATCCCTCTCTAGACAAAATCTGAATCCTAATCCTAGAAACCCATAAGATGATTTTATAACAGGAGACCAGGCAATTCTTTAAAGACCTTTTGTTTTATGTACTACCTCGGTGAAATCATTAGCAGATAAGATAAAGTAAATGCAGAGCTGTATAACTCTCTGCAGTACAGCTCCCCAGGGGATTTTTGCAAGGCCATTCATGCAAATCACTACACTTTTCCTTTTAAGCAGGTATATGACTGTGTTTTCATTTGATTTTCACCGGGGTGTGTGGGTCAGTTTACACTTCCAGTCTTTGCCACTCGGGCTTTTTGCTGGGTTGTTTCTGCCAGCAGGAAAGGTGCAGCATCTCAGCTCCCACGAGCGCCAGGGACTGCCTACAGTTCCTTGGGAGGCCATGGAAACTCCTCTGTGAACTTCAGGGTGAAGAACCCCTGCTTGACTGGTCCAGATTGGATCACAATGCAGATTGATCACACTGAGATAATCACACAGCGATTACTGAATGACATTTCTAAATCAATAGCAAGCTGTGCTGCTGTTTGCCCTGCTCTCTCAAGGAAAGGACACTTAGCAGAGGACTGTGAGGAAGCCGTGGCATCAGTGTGCAATATTTCGTACTGACATGAAGAAATAGAGGCAATAATTTATGAGAGCTTATGTTTTTCAAGGAGGAGGATCAATGCAATTTATTAAGGTAATAAGATATAATCTCAATTTTTCAACAGGAGAAAGAGAATTAAAATGATCCTGACTTAGGTCAAAGTTCAGCAGACACGCTCAGATCAGAGATGCTGCCTGTCAAAGCACTGTGTTTAATGCATTGTCACAGATCCCGGGGCTCTGACACAGCAAATGAAATAGATATTGCATCTTTGGGTACATTCCCTTAAATCTGTAGGACGGGACAACCTGGAGATCCATTCCTGTTCCCCTGAGCTGTGCGTGTTCTTAGCACTCATTTTGAGAAGGAAGGGTCTGCCCTGTCACAACGTGAAAGAGAAACACAAGGACAATGGAGAAGAAATGTTTCCTAGATTTCTGTAATTAATTCAAACTGCTTGAAATGTTTGCAGTGTGTAATGCACTACAGAATCGTGTCTATAAAACTGTAGGTGCAGGTCTGTCTGAAACAGCATCTAAAAAAGTAATAATACAGGGAATGCTGCCTTAGCAATTTTTCCTCTGTGGAATCAAACCCCAGGTACTCAAAGATGTTTTAAAAATAAGTATGCACTTCTCTTCTGCTTGCTTTTCTTTTTTGTGCTCAACTATTTTAACTTTTTTTGCTTACTTTTCAGTAGAATAACAACTTTTTCTCAGAGTAGTTTGTTTTAAAGAATTCTTTTGTGTTTCTTCTGGCACTGGGCTGCTTAAACACCTGTAATTTGAAACCTGTCCTTTTTTTTTATTTTTTTCTTTTTTTGTGGTGGAAAACCAAAACCAAAACTCTTGGAGCCTTTGTGCTGTACAGACAGATGACTTCTATTTTCAGACTACATAAATATCCGTTTCTAAGGGGAGCAATTTTTGATTCTTTACCCAAAAAAATGAAACACAGAAATGTTTTGGGCCCAGTTCTGCTGCTGTTCACCCACAGCTGGTGTAAAAGTGGACCTGACACCCAGGCCAAGGTGAAGGAAGTCTTGTGTATGCACAGAAGCACATTCCCTGCTTGTGATGAAGATTTTTCACACTTCAAAATTCACCAAGGTCTCTAAAGTTAAAACAAGCAGATAAAGGGGGTGGGAAAATGTCCTTGCTCCTAATCTGTGTAGGAGAAATCTCAAAATGTCAGACGATGATTTTAACTTTGCGAGTCCTTCTCCAAACTTAGATTTTTCATGTCAGAGTAGCAAATTCTGCCTGCAGATGAACAAGTTCCATTCACGTGCTGGTTACTGGGAGCAGAAGCAATCTCTGATACCGATGGGTGTTTTTAGGTCAGAACTAAGGGGTTGTGCTAAATGAGTTCTGTTCTATGTGACCCTGCCAAGGAGCCCAGTGAAGTTATTTGAATGCCTGACATGAGTTTTTCTTTCCCTTTTTCTTTTTTATTTGAAATAAAAATAAGAAACCACTGAAACAGGTGGTGGATGTAAATAAGGTGTTTTTTCATTTGGTTTCAAACTGGCCCTTTCCAGCACTGGGCTATGTTTGGAAACCCAAGCTGGTGGTTAATTCACCGAGGCTCAAATGTCTCATGGTAAAACCCATTCATCCTCCTGCTCAAGAGAGAGAGGACAGCAGTCATTTAATCCTGCATAGTTTGTTACTGATAGCATAAAAAAATTTACCCCCAAGCCAAATGGATCTCAGCTACCCCTAAATGCGTGAAAATGCCAAACTCATAAGTTTTACCTTAAAATAAGGGTTCTTATGTGCCACAAAATTATTCCCCCCTAGAATAAATGCATTTCCAGGACTAATCAGATACTTAGTCAAGTTCAGCTGCTTGTATTGTGACCTGTCTTTCTCTCCAACAAATCTAACTAATCTATTTTTGAAGGTAAAGCTATAAATTGGTTATAAATACGTTCCTGTGTATAAGTTTATGTGCATTTTGTCTGTGTGTCTTACACCCTGATACACCTGTTTGATCAGCCAGCCTGAAACTCCTGCAAGTTTCCTCCTCACTTTGCTCAGGGCATTTTTAGATGCCTTCATAGCAGTCTCTCTAATTACCTCAAACACTTTCAGCAAGGCTTGTAAACCTTTGCAAAGAGGAACAGAGTGAAGGAGGATCTTTGATATCAAGTTTCCAGGTGTCCCTATGCTTTATAGCTATGGCTTCTAGTCCTGTGGGATCTTTTGTGGCCAGACCTCACTGCCCTAGAGAAATTAATTGGCTTGAATGGAAAAAGGAGGTCCTGTGTTCCTTTGTTGTGGGTGTCGTGTATGAACTTAAAAAAAAACAGTTGTTGTTTTTCTTCCTTAATATATTTACTTCTTTCCAAGGATTGCTGAAGCCGCTGCCTACAAAGGTTATATGATCTCAGCAAGCAGTTATCTTATCTCTGTCAAAGTGGAACCTCTACCCAAGCTGTCCTACAATCTGTCAGGATCTCCTCTCATCACCATCCAGCTCACCCACAAACTGGTAAGTGAAACGAGAACGGCTGGTTTGGGCTGCGCAAAACTTCGGTGCCTGGGATGATTTCCTTGTATTTCTCTCATGATTTTTGTGGGCATTTTTAGCAGCAATTCAGATGCTATTTGTGGCTACAATATTCTGTTTTCCCCACCATTACCACTTCTATTTTCATCACTGCAAGAGGCTGATTAGTGCTCGTGTTGCAGAGGAAGGTGAAGTGACAAGTGCAGCTTGAGACCTTTTGTTTCTGTGTTCCATGGGTGTGTTTGTGCAGTCTGCAGCAGGCTGGGATGAAATGCTGCTTTCTTCCTGGAGTGGTCAAAACCAAGAATTCACTTGTGGTTTTTGCTTTTGATCTTAGTCCACACTGAGATAACTGAGGGGTTTTGATGGCTTCAGTCCCTGTTCTAGTCTGAACTGCCCTTTCTAGAGAGCAGAGGACTCTGAATCTGAGAAATAAGAGCCAAAAGATACAACAATCTGAGGAAACTCAGAGAAAAGTTTGAATAAAACTGGTGGATTGTGGTAACTTGTTTCAATTTCCCCACATTAACATATGCCAGCAAGAAACTGGGAAAATAGCTGGTTTTGTTTGCTCTTGGAGAAAGAGGAGTCTCTTTGTTTTGTCAGTGGAATGGAGCAGAGTTCAGACTCAGAGGTGCTGGGAGGAGGCATTGCAGCATCTCTGACCCACTTACAGCATTGAACGGGAGCGGCAAGGAAAGATTTAAATTCTTAAACATTTCCTAGAGTACATCTCTTAGATGTTCTTCTGAATATTTTATCATATTTTTCTTTTAAAGATGTTTTCAAACCAGTTTATTTTCTTTCTGTCGGGCTTTTGATAAAGATGGAGTAAGCTACAGAAAGCATGAGGGATCCCTAAGGCCCAGGACTGAAGTGTGTTGTTTTGCTGACAGTTTTTCAAACTAAGGACTCCTAAATGTCCCGAGAGGCCTCTTAGAGGTGGGCACTCCTGAAGTGAAGAGTGGATTTTGCGTAGATCATTTACAAAATGCACTTTGCTTTATTTACCCAGGTTCCCCCTCATGCTGTAGTTACGATGATTTACTGGGAGGCTGTAAAACACCTGTGGATTTTTGCCTTCTCACTGGGAAGATGAGATCATGGGATACAGATAAAATCTATCATTTATCAGGCATCTCTCTTTGTTTCAGCCAGCAGAATCCCCGAGAATGTGGTATGAACGTGCCTAATTGTATCCCATATAGCAGATACAGGTGCATTGGGAGTTTCAGGCTCCACCTAGACCAGCCTGTGCTCTGCATTTCGTGTTGGAAGAGTAGCTGGTTTCTCTGACAGAGCTCTTCTGGCTGATTAGCAATGCAATCACAGGCAGCCAGCTCTTATCTACTGTGGTATTCCTGCAGCTGCTTCCACTGTGTGGAATGTTCAGGTCATGCTAATCATGCTGGCACCTGCTCAGGTGGGACTCGGGTTTGGTCTCTGATGCAGGTTTTGTTGTGTGCATGTGTTTAGGTTTATTTTTCTAAATTTATTTTTTTTAATTGTTGCAGAAAATAGGGAAACATCCCATTCTGAGAACAGCATTGAAAAAGTAGCTCAGTGCTGCTTGAAATCAGTCCACAAATACGTATAAATACGTTTGGTTTTAACATTCTGAGAGTTTTAACGTGGGGAAGTGTTTCTAAATGTGCAGAGAGCGTGATCTTGAATTCTGTCCAGCAAACTGTGCTGGGATAATAAATGTGGTGGGTTTTGCTCTCAGGCCCAGGGACCTGGAGGGAGATGGGCAAAGCACAGCTGTGGCACCCCCTGACTGACAGAGAACTCTTCCCCTGCTCATGTCTCCAGCAATCACCTCCTGCTGGCTCTTACATCTTATTAGCTGGGACAAACATGTTCGTTTGGCTCAAGTTTAAGAGGTGCAATGAAGTTTTTCTTCACCAGACTGATTAGAAAATTCATAATCTCATTGTTTATTTTCCCTCTGGACAATTTGTATACTTGAATTAGAAGCTGGTCCCACTAAGTAACTATTTCTCCAGTATTTTTCAAATCAAAACTTTATTTTCTGTGCTTGTTTCAGAACCTGATTCCAGTGTTATCTGATAATGAAGCACTTTGTTTATCTCCTAGCTTGACTCATAAAATTCCTTTTGAAATTCCAAATCAGATGTGAAAAATCCAAATGCTAAAAACCTTCAAGCAGCAAAACATTCTGAAATCAGCAAATTTGTTCAATCAGAAAGTCTGTTTTGACATCATAAAATATTTTGTTTAACTTGTGGTTTGCCATATTTAATTTATATTCTTTTCCCAGTGAAAGAGTATAATTTATCATTGGAACAGCTGTTTGAAAGGAGAACTAGGGATAAAAGTTTGTGAAGAGAATAAATAAAGCTGTAGTATGAGATCTGGGCAATGGGAATACATCTAGTTACCTGTTCTGCCTTTCTAGCATGTTTTTTTATTTTTCACACTTGCTGTTAGCATGAATTTGCTGAAGGAAGGTATTAATCAGTGAGCAACAGAACCAACCCAAATGCTTTTGTGTATCCTATATCCAGATTCCAGACTCTGTGAGTAATCTTTAGGAACAAAGCTGTGGTGTGGACAGAAATACATGGAACATTTGCCAGTGGGGAAGATGGGTGGTCAGGAGTTGTGTGGGATGTGTGTGGCTCTGCTGGAGGGGGATGCACACTGAATTTCGTGGGAAGACTGCTTGCCTCTGACATCTGCAGCTTTGAGAATATAATTTCTCATTTGGCTTTTAATTGATGGTTAAGTTTAATGATAAGGGATGGATGAATGGATTATTCCAGCTGTGCATGAGTGTGGCAGCACTGGGCCAAACCTCTTCTCTCTCACGCTGCTGTGCCTCCAATGAATTCCATGGAATAATTTCAAACAATATAAATTTAGACAACTGTAAATTTACTTAAGGAAATGACTTAAGCAAATTTACAGAAGTAAATTCAAATGAATTTACTTCAGCAGGTTGGGAAATGGCTCCACGTCCCTGGAAGCTTTCAGAGGACAGCAGCACAGATCCTTTCTGTCATGGCACATATTATTTCACTCTGAAGTGGTTTTGTTTGGTTGAGAAGGGCTGTTCATGAAATAAAAGTAGAATTTAAAATGCAAAGGAAATTCTGTCTGCAAGATCACTGTGCTAAAGTATGTGCTTTAAAGAGTTACAGCCAAGTTATTTATCTAAATTTATGATTGAATATGTTTAAACTGAGGGCAAAAAATCTGGCTTACAAACCTGTTTTATCCATTAAAATATTGCAGTAGTGGGAGAAACATTTGAAGTGGATACCATCCCATTCTTATTGCTGTTTGTTTGTTCCACATAATGTTCTCAGTTTAACAGAGGAAAGTGTAATAAGAAAAAGTAAAAAATACCAAGTCCAAACAAATAGTTTTTCTTTATTAGAATCTGACTTCTTAATTCCTCATCCTCTAATGTGTGTAGGAAAAATGCCAATCACTGAGCAACAGAAAACAAAAGGAAGTTGAAATAAACCATGTCTATTTTAGGAAATAGTTACAAAGAGAATGTCTGTGAACTGAATATCACCTCTTGAAACAAAACTTCACAGAGCATTTATCATTCCACAGCTCAGTGAGTTAAATCTGCTCTTAGGCAGGGGTTTCTCTGAAATTGTCTGCATTTCTCACTTAGCTCTGAGGAGCTGCTGAGGTGAGTAAATTTCTCTTTCATTTTGAAACACGAGGTATTCCAAACTGCGACTGATGTCTAATCAATGAGGGAAGAATGCAGGGAATATCTGTAAATGATGTATCAATGCTTCCCTTTGTAGAGAGGACCGTGGGGCAGAGGTGGTGCCCAGACTGGGGAACCTGGAGGCTAAACTGAGAAGTCACCCCAGAGTTAATAAATAATTAAAAATAGTTAATTCAGGGTGCAAGGACCAGGGAGACCAGACTGGACTCGCCTCTGCCAGAGAGGAGTAGGACAAGGGCATCAGCAATGACAGCCCTGATGTTCAGGACCAGCACTGCTGGCTGACTTTCCTTCCACCCACAGAGCAGGCACAACGTTTTCCGGTCAAGCTTCCACAAGTGGAAGATGGCTTTCTGACTAAAAATGAAATTTCTCATGATTCAGGACCAATAAGTCATCCCAATTTTTTTCACAGTATTAAAATATTACTCGTTTAAATTCTCCTTATGAAGAGAAGACTCACTGTGGATAGATAGAGATGTGTTTTATTACTTAGTGTTTTAACCACCACTATTCTGACAACACTTTGTTTTGTCTAAGAGATGAAAGTTAATACACAGTTGCAACAGTCAGTTGTTATTCAGGAGCGTTTCAGGGACAGACAGACTTTTCTTTTGACAGATTTAAAAAATGGTGATGCTCTGCCCTTCACCAACTCGGACGAACCACTGTCTCCAGCAAAACAGGTAACAGAAATCCACTAACACCTTCAGGGTGTGTGGGAGGATGTGAAGACTGATGGTGGTGTGTAGCTGGAAACATCTTAGTCTTGACCTGTCCAGATGTTTTGTAGTTGAGTACATTTTGCAAAATGATTATCTGAAAAAAGTTCTGTTTCTAGCAAGATGTTTTTCATAGCAAAAATAACATTTCACTTCTGCGATCCAAGAAATTACAGCACAGGGTAGAAATTTAGAAGAGATGACTGTCAAGGCTGAAATGCATCACAATGTGCTCTGGAAAAACTCAGAAGAGGCAACAGAGAAAGAAATTGTGTCAAACTGCTGCAGGATTTTGTCAAACCCGTATGGCTTGCATAGTGTAGACTATGTAGCATCAACCTTGATTTTGGACCATGCTGAAGTTACATTTTGACACTCTTGGGGACAAAGTATCTATGAACACTTGTGTTTCAGCTCGCAGAAGCAGCAGCGGGGTATAAATCCAGGCATTTTCGGTACAGTCAGGGCACAGAGAGTAAGGTGGTGAGACAAGAGGGCAGCAGCCACACCCTGGGCGGTGCAGCAGAGCTCAGTGCTCCGGGCATCCCTCACTCTTGGCTGGCACTACAGAGAAAATTGCCTTACAGCGAGAAGAAAACTTTTTGTTCACCAGTTTCAACCACTTCGAGTTTTCTCCAGGGCTTTATTTTCTCTTTCCTCTTTGCAGAAGGGGAACATGTGCAGCTGCAGTTTTGGAGAGTGATGAGCTCCTGGCTGTTGCACCCTCTGTGAGAGTCCTCACACGAAAATTCGAGGCAAATTGGGAATTCTTAATGCAGCTGGTTTTCCCTCAGATATAGTTTGGGGCAGTGCCACTTTAAAGAGTTGTTTGGTTGTGTGAAAAAAGGCATGTTTTACTAAGATACTACCAAGTCAGGACTAATTCAGCATTGTTCCATCTCAGTCCTTTGCTCCACGTGGTTCGTTTTAGCAAACACGGTGCCTGGGGAATTTTCTGCCTGACTGTGAGGTGTTAATCCTTCCTGCCATATTCTTGCAGTGAATCATTAAACAGCTGCTTCTCTCGTTTTTGCGGAGCTGACTCTGCTCTTTCGCTTTGTGCCGTGAGCGCTTCCCATCAGAACCCACTGTGACCCTGCCAGCGTTCCTCCGGAGCGCTGCAGCAGCGAGGCTTTGTCAGCTTCTGCTCTCGACCCCGTACCCGATTCTGTGCCGTGACCTTCCCGAATCCCCAGAGCCAGGAGCGCTGGGGGAGCAGCCCCGGCAGTGCCTGGAGGTGGTGAAGTGCCCGCACGGACAGCACTTCCCCTCTCTAAACTCTGCCCCATTCATTGGAAAGTGCCCCCGGTCCTCCTGCAGTTCAGGGACATTGTTCTTTAATTTGTCCCTTTCTCACTGAGCTCTCGATGAGGCAATGGGACTTTTGCCTTTAAAACACACCCGAACGTCATCCTTTTCTCTTTTTCCTGGGCGTGCAATATCCCGAGGTTTGTTTAACATCATTACTGATAAGAAAATAAAATAGGGGAAGAACCAATTCCCATTTGTACACAAATACTAGTGCTACCACGAGAGAGACAAATCAGTCTGGAGCCAATTAATTTTTATGGCAAATTAAGTGTTGGCCAATTTATATATTGATTGAGGAAAAACAATGAATCTTGCCCACATCTGCAGAACGAAGGTACAATTTTTCACTGGATGGACTTTGACAGAAAGACCTTGACTGAAATAGCGTTAAAACTGTGACCCTTGCAGAATGTACCACAATTAGGCAAAAAGAAAAAATAATAATAAAGCTCGTGATTTAAAAATCAATGCAAAGTTTGGCACTTTGTTACACGAGTTAAATCCTCGCTGTAAAGAATACAGGAAATCCATTGAGTTCACATGAGAAATGAACACAGTTGCAGCTAATTTTCTTGCTTCTGGGCAACTTTAAAACCCCAGCAGTCATTATGATGAAATACAGCACCTCTTAACAATACAGCAAGAGATTTCTATTGTTAATGCTATTAACAGAAACATCACAGAACTTATTTTCTCATGAGAATCCATTCTAACAGCCTAAAACTAAGAAAAAATATAGATTTTCCTCAAGCACATTGAAGATGGCCTGCTCTAAGAACCAGGATTGCTTTGGTATAAGCTGTAATTCATAGAAAGGTGTAATTTCCATGTCAAAACAGACTTAAACCTTTGGAGATACAATACTTTGCCTGTGTTATCACTCATTTGTCATGAAACAAGTCCTCAGTATTCCTTTGTAAGAGAAATAGCAGGATATGGGTAGTAACAGGAAATGTATTGATTTGTCTGTATTTCTATCATAGAATGTTAAAGTTTTTGAGCTTGGAACTTCCCCGTTGGCTTTCAGTTAAGAGGGACTGCACCAGGAATGTTTGGAAGTTGCCTATTGGCGTGTCAGACACATTAGAGGTGAATGATGCATGTGAGGGAGTTCAGTATGGTTCTGTGGGACTCTGAAAGTTTAGTTTGTCATAATGAGGGTTGAAAAGTTGTCTTCAGCTTTGCTGTTCTGTTGATAAAGGAAAAGTGGGCAGTTTCCAAATGGAATGAATTTATGGTTAGGAAGAGGAGGATTAGAAAACTCTGCAAGTCCACTTTATGTAAATTGATTTCTTCTGCCNAATGCTACAAGTATTGCCTCGGACCACTGAGTGGGAAAACTAGAACATGATCCACATTAAGAGTGGAATACTCACAACCCTAATAGAAAAGGGGGAAGTTTGAGGGATACATACCAGTCTAACAGAGGCAAAGATTATTGCTCTGCTGGTGGTATTAGCAGCACCAGCACTGAAACAATCACACACTTTTTTATTTTCATGAATTGGACCCTATTTATTGTGCTCCTGAGCTGTTGCATTTAGCCAGCAATGGGCAGCCAAAGCACCTGCTCAGCAGCGGTGGGTGGGTGTCTTTTGCCTTTCCCAGGGGTCAGGGTTCCCCGGCCCAAGGAAGCCCAAAGGCCCCGGGCGGTGCCGGGCAGCTCCGATCTCGGGGCAGCACCGCGCTGGGCGCGGGCTGTGTTGCAGGAACAGCTCCCTCCAGAGCACTGCTGGCAGCCAGTCCAGCAGAAATAAAACCTTTGGCTTACGAGGAGCGTTAATTTTAGCTCAGAAATGGCAGAGGAGTCATACTTTAGAGAAGCCAGTAAAGAGAAGAAGATGGTAAATTTGGGGTTTTCGTTCCCATCCCCACCAGCCGTTCCCCCGGGCTCTTGAGCTCCACTCCTTCTGGAAGATAAAGACATTAACAGCCACTAACAGACTTGGAGCTGTTGTTCTAGCAGGAAATGTGCAGCTGCTGAGGAGGGATTTTCCCTTTTTTTAAAAAAAAGAAAAGAGTAGAGTCGAGTCCTCCCCAGTTTAAGAGGCAGCACAGGCTGGCTCAGCAGCGAGATTCCTGCCGGGACAGGGCCAGCCAAGAGGAGCAGCCTCAGCGAGCCCCGAGCCAGCTCCGCATGCCTCCCTGCTCTGCGGAGGCTCGCCGCGAATTTCGGTCACCTGCAGCTCTCCTTCAGTGACCCACGCGTGCCCGCGGAGGGGACGGCGCTCCCGGGGCGGGCGGCGCTGGGACCCGCGCGTGTCGGGTGTGACAGAGCCAGGGGCTGTGCTGGAGCTGGGCACTGCCTGCTGCTAAACCACGAGAGGTGTAGGAGATGGGAAAATCATTAACAGATAAACCCCATGGACGGATAAAATTGAATGGAAATAAATTTCATTAATTTGCCATTAAAAAAAAAAAAAAAGTTGGATAAGTTTAAAGTTCCATTTCAAAACATTAACCTGTTCTTTTAAAAAAAGAAATTATTGTATTTCCCTTTTTAATTTCTTTCTTTTCCCAGGTTTTAAATTTTCTAAGCATTTTTTCTTTGAGAACTACTTTTCTCAGATCATTGGATTTTAATATTTTGCTTTTATTTGTTCTCCTGAGGTTAAATCTGGACTTGTTTCATTCATATACCTAAGACAAGGGAGTATAGAATATGCTTTATATAAGAGGAGTTTGGAAATCCTTATGAAGATAAGAAAATTAATGAAATTAATTAATGAATTTAGTTAAAATCTACTGGCTGATTTCAAAGAAATCAGAAATAGATACATATCTTTAATATTGATTAAGATAAATTCTCAGGTTTCATGAGAGCAAATTTAATCTGGTTAACTGGTAAATAGGGTTTTTTTTGCTTGTCGTATCTGTATTTATCCTAATTTAGTCATCTTAAAGTCTACTATGTATTTATTTATGTGTACACCTAATGTTAAACACTACGTTACTGTAAAATAGGCATGAGCTGGAGTGCAGTGCCAGATAATTTGGGACTAACTAAGCCTGAGTGTTTGGTAGAAGGAAGATGAAATGATCCATCCTAAAATTAAACCACTTGCATTTATTTTACATACGGTGCAGTGTGGGAGAAGTTACGGGGTCAGGCTGCTGCAATGTATGGGCACAGATCACGAAAGGATTTAGGGTGGAATTAATGCCTGGATGCTGGTGAAAAATGTTCAGTCACGAGCTTTTAGTCCAGTGTAAGTCCTTGGCTCCATTATTTTGCATTCATGCCAACCAAAGAGCTGTGAAATTAAATAATCCTGTGCAGCAGAGCTCCATCTCTGTTCAGAGTCGTAGCTGGTGATGTCACCAGGGGTTTGGAGGTTCGGCTGTGAGCTCCTCAGGACCCTCACTCTGTACACAGGAGGAAGGGGGGAGGTTGTGTAAAGCACCAAACGTTTCCCTGCGTCGGGGAGGTTGCTGTGGTGTGCCTTAGGGGTTGGTAAAGCAGCTCCAAGGTCTCACATCCTCACAGAGCACCCACGCACAGCAGCCACTTCTCCCTTCCCCAGCGTGGCCATCAGGCAGGGAATGTATGAACTGATTGCTCAAGGAGATATCTAATTGATAAAGCTGCAAGGGAAAAAACATCCTGTGACACTTTGGATCGGTTCACGTTAAATTGTGTGTGAGTTATGCTGCTCTTTGTCAGCAATTCTTACAGTAGGCTTTTTATTTGCCTAAGGATGCTTTAAACAATTTCAATAGCAAGAGCTCCAGCAGCCACTGCTGTCTGTATTCTTCATTCCTTGTCCCTGTCTGCTATGATAATTGACATCAAATACAGTTTGGATAGCCAGCAGAAGAGTAAGTTTGGAGAAAGCACCAGACACACCAGGGAATTTAGTTTTCCTTAGTGATTTTGTAATTATTCAGCTGCACTGATGAAATCTGACTGATTCCCATCTGTTATTAGGGATGACAATTCTACCCTCAAAAAGTTCTGGAATTTCAGATTTGGGAGGAGGCTTTTTTGTTTGTGTCTTTGGGGTTTTTTCCCACCTCAACCTAAAAATAAGTTTTCTTGATTTTTGCATATGGCAGACATATGATAATTCTTTTGGGAGTATAACTTAAAGACCCTCAGAACTGGGTTGCTTTTTCCTTATCAAGAAAGTCAACTTTGCAATGTAATGCTATTAATTTGCACTCCAGCTAATTAAAAACTAGATCAGTATTGAATTTTTCTTCTAACCTCTGATTTCTCAGTTTCACCTTCTATGTAATGGTGGTTTTGTGGTGATTCATACAAAACTTTTCCCCCAGATTTATTTCAGTGTTAAAGTCCTGATTCCCATTTATTTTGATACATGAAACTCTTTGTATTGACATGATCTGTTTTCTGGTCAGATGCTTTTGTTTGTTCTTGCTCACACTGGGAGAAAACATCGTTACAGAAATGGGCTCAGCCTTTCATGGGACCAGGTTGTCATATGGAGTCAGCCAGCAGAGCTCACAGGGGGAATAAAACCGTGCCAGTTTGGACTAACCGGACATTCCCAGGTGATTGAACATCCACTGAACTTCCAAAATGGCCAAAACTTCCCAAAGTGTGACTGCTGCAAACCTGGTGAATGCTGCAGTGAAAATGCTCCTCAGGCCGTTGATTCAGAGTGGCACATCAAAGCTCTGAAGCTTTAACTGCTAAAGTGAAGTTGTCGGGTGAATGTAGAGCACATTAGGGGAGGAGGCTGAAATGTTCCCTTTCTTGGTCCTGCCACTGCAGTGTTGAGTCCTCCCAAACTGTCACCAAGGAGCTGTGACAGCTCCACGTGTTTCTCCTTGGCAGAGCAGCTGGGGTTTATGTAAATTCCTTTGAGGAGCAGAAATATTTACATTGAAAATCTGCCAAGAGTCAGACAAAGCGTTAGCAGGGTATAGGAGGCGTGGGCGAAGGAAGAAAACCATCCAGGGAATAATCTAATGTAGCACAAGAAAATGCAGCGCCAGCCCCGTTCCTGCTTCAGACAAGCCCTGCCTGGCTCTGGGAAGAGGTCCCAGTGTGACACAGGGGCAGAGCTCAGCATCCTCTGCGGGACTGAGCTCCTGCACAGCCACCGGCTGCTGGCAGCCCCTTCCCTTCAGAGCCTGCACCGCCTGAGGCCAGGGTGGCACTGAATCTCTGGGGTCAAAGCTTTGCTGAGTGAGGTTCATTGGGGTGCTCCAGGCCCGGGCAGGGCTGCATTCCCAGCCAGACTGTGCTGAAGGCGTGCACCTGTGATGCTGTGATGATTTTTTGCCTGTTGTTTTAAGCCCCTTTTTGTGCCTTTTTGCAGCTCCCGTACTCCTTAGTGCTTTTTGCCCGCATTTTCGGACTTGTTTGTTAAGCTGGGAGACTAAAGCAGTTTAGAGGTTTTGTAGTTAGGGATCAGAGTGCCCCAGAGCCCAAGGTCCTCTCCAGAACACATTTTGTAAACTGAGATAGAACCATCCAGGGGAAGGTTCCTCAGGGAGGGGGGCTCCTGTTAGCCTCTCACTGGGGAATTTATGATAGACATGCTAATTAGTAAAACCTGTGTTATACCAGATCTTTGGGGAGTTTTTGCACTGTACACTGAGGTGCATTCCACCTGGACGTGCTGCACCTAAGGATCCTTAAAATAAATTCCAAGGTGAAATCTCTCTTTCCCTTCTAACTGTGTTTGACTCTTGATTTTAAGACCAGGAAAAGGCATCACCTGGACAGGCTGAGGCTCCTCGATGCCTGTGGCAGGGGCAGGTTTCTGCTCGGGGCCCTGCAGCCAGCACAGCTGCAGGTCTGTGTCCGACAGGGACGGCCCTGCCCTTCAGCCCCGCTGCTGATGTCTTACCAGCAGGGAATCTCCTGCCTTGATTTCTTCTGTACGTTTCTCTTTAGGGCTAAAATGAACAGGAATGCAAAAGCAGCACGGGAGGGATGAAGTGGGAATTTGTGTGCAAATACTTCAGTATACAAGTCCCCCAAAACCCTCTGAAGGCAGCGTGGAGGAAACAAGCTCCTTAAAAATGTGTTATTAAAACTGATCATTTATTTTAAGAAGCAAGTAACCTTGCACTTATCTAACCACCTTGAAGTACGTGATGTCACTTTAAATCACGTATTTCACAGTTAGCCACACAAACATCAAACCCAAATACGTCCTGTGAACATAAAACCCGAGGAATGACAGGAGAATTTCCCATTAAAAATTTATAAAGAATTTGCAGAGACTTAGTGCTTTATTGTGGTAAATTCTGTACCCAAGGGAACAAAGGCACAGATTCAGAATGTAGTGTATTTCTATATTGCATATTTTCGTTCTTCATAGTCTGCAGACCGTTGATTAATTTCTTACTTCCCTTGATCTGAGTATTTTGTATATCCCAGAACTAGATTTGCATATTTGAGCTCATTCTCTGACTTTCTCTTGAGGAAAGTTAGAACTCTGTAAATAGTATAAAAAAAAAAAACAACCAACCAAAAAACCCCAAAAAATAAAACCAGCCATAAATATTCTTCCACCTCAGAAAAAAAAAGATTTTGAGTTTGCTTCCTGCAACTATCAACTAGCCAGCAGAAAACAAATGTACTGGCAAGAATATTTAGCAGAGCAGCAAACTTTAAGTGGTTACAGAAGACTGTTCCTGGAAGGCAGACTCCAAAAAGGAAGCTGTGACCTTTTTTTTTCTAGGTATCTACTATTTTTTTAATGTTTTATACATAATTGCCTGACTCTGTCTTCACTAAAGATATGTCAAAACACTTGGAGATTTAATGGATTAAATACAGTGATCAAATGTGTCAAGGCAATTAATCAACACAAGGACTCTGTTCCAGCGAAGAGAAGCTTTTCACTTGCACTTTCCTGCTGCACACATTTCATCCTGATATTTGCTGGTGTGCAAGTCTTGTAGAGCATAATCCTGTTACTTGATATCTGAGCTTCTGTGTCTTTATCCTTGTATTTTCTTCTGATTCATCGAGGAATTTTACTTTCAGGCCACATCATCTCGCTCCAACTTTGCAGTGTGCACCAATGCTGGCAAGGAGCTGCTTGGCTTCTGAACTGGAGAATATTAAGCCAAAATGTTGGAGGTGTATTTGCTGCCCTTTGCTCTCGGTGAAGAGCAGGCAAAACTGGACCTTTCAAGTGTCAGGAGATAGGAGGAACAGTCCAGTGAGAGGGATGTGGAGTTTCACTCCCTGCGGCTCCAGTGGGTTCCTATGGCAATTCAGAAACTGTGGGGCCAGCTCTGGGTATTTGGGTACTCCCTGTCTGAATGAAGCTTCACCCTGGTTGCGTTTGAACCCTTGGGTCAGGGTGTGTTTGAGTGAAACTTGTATTTTAACATCCCCTGTGACTGACATCTCCGTGTTTGCTCAACAGCCCAGGCTGCCTGTGCAGCCACAAAGAGACACCAGCTCTTCCAGGACACGCCAAAGTATTTGTTTAAAATGTTTTGGCTGAATTTTTCCTATTTGTCTTGACCGATAAGGGAACCTGGAGCAATAAAACTCTGGATTTTCTCGGCTAAAACCCTCCCTACGTGTCCTACTTGGCTGCAGCTCCGCAGATCAGCACTCCAAGGGAAGTTCCCTGCTGTGACCATTATTGTGAGGGGAGCACTTGGGATACATTAAGGAACCAGAGGTGCTATTCGTGCCTGGTGTAAAGACTGCACAGATGAGATATGGAGATTTATATTTGTAATGACAGAAGCTTGGCTTAGTTGCTGAGGAAAACTTGCCCCATTTTGGATTTTCTGTAGTGTGCAGTTTTTTAAGCCTAAGGAATGCATTTAGAAAGATAGAGAAAAAAAGTTAAAAGGAAATGATTCTATGAAAGTCCTTTATTTTTCCTCATATTCCTTCCTGCATGACTGAACCAGATTTTATATGTTTTGATGCTACCACAAATGTGACATTTCAGCCGAGAGCTATAGAGCCCTGAAAATAAAAACATGTCCTGGAACCACTGATGGATCACTGACAAGGCTGGAGCTTCCAAGCTAATGGGAAATGATGGCAGGCCCTGCATACAAAACGAATTGTTTCGGTCTGAGCTCCAGCCTCTCTCGTTTGCCTGGCTCTGTTGTGTCCAGGACGTTGTCTCAGAGCACCGGGTTTCTGAGCAGGACATGAAGGTGTGTTGGCCAGCTGCAGCACCCAGAGCTCGCTGTCACTTCAGTTACACAGCTCCCCACGAGGGGACCAGCCTTGGGTGCTGCTTTTCCCCGTGTAAAGGACCAGGAGGAACCAGGCTGAGCCTGCCCTGGATTCCCCTTTGCTCCGGGCAAGGCTGGCTTGGTGCAGGTGCCATTTGGGTCAGGTTGACGTGCAGGGAAGGATCCTCCCTGTGCCAGTGCCACCTCCCCGTGCTGCTGCTGGGCTGCATCAGCTGGCTTGGGAGGTGTCTCCAGCTTAGGAGTCTGAAGGACAGTATAGAGAGCAATATTTTGCATTTTGTACACAATATCTCCCGTGACAGAACGTCTGCCAACTGCAAGAAAACATAGGCTAAAAATAAAGGTAAATTTCAGAGCACTTGGAAAAAAAATTGTGCAGCTTAAGCATATGGTCTGATGAGAGTCTAAGGACCTTGTATTTTGAGAACTAAATATAGATAAGTGTATTCTAGTATACTCTATTTAATTTGAGAGTATGGCAAAACTGCAGCTCTGTTCTCTATTGATGAAAATTGATGTTACACTGCAAATCTTACAGGCAGAAAGACAACTGTGATCAAAACATTGTCTGCTGCTGCAGCTGTGCTGTGATCAGGATGTGATGCAGCAGCTCTGTGCTCTGCCCCTCTCTGCCTTCTGCTTTGAGTCCCTGCTGAGGAGGAACCCGCTGGGCGAGGATGGAGGCTGTGAAGGGAGCCCATGGAGCTCTGTCAGAGCAGGGAGATGGTTCTGGCTGCTGTCCTAGCTGGCCCCTAGCTGACAGCATGTCAGTAATTTATACCACAGTGATAATACGTTGTAGTGCCAGTAACTTTTTATAACGCTCATAAAATCCCTTATTCCTGTGGGGAAGCATTCCTGCAGTGCGGGCAGCAAAATGATCACTTTCAGATGTCAGTGTGGACTTGGACTTTGGTACGCTGCCAACAATATATTAAGGTGACCAGATTTTCTAGGCTCCAAGTCAAGGAGAAGTAGTTTGGAGAGCTGGAAGGAGGAGGAATGCAGACCCCACCTGGGATATCGTTACAAGCCTTCAGGCAAGCCAGGAATCTCTTTCCCCTTTCTCACATCTGCCTCCTATTCCTCTGTCATACCTTGAAAGTCAGGTCCTAAATGACCATAGCAAACAGCCATCACGACCTGCTGTGTTATTTCATTTAAAGTCACTTTGGTTTATAATTTAATCCTTGCCCTACATTCCTTTGGTGTAGTCTGTGTAAGTATTTTCCAGGGTTCATTCTGTCGTGCTCATGCCAGCTACAGAAACTCCAGACTTGAAGAAAATGTGAGCAATGAGGCAGCGCCTTCCAGCACGGCTGTGCCTGGTGCTGCCAGGCCAGCCTGAGGCAGGAATGCACTTGATGGAGAACACCAGGCAGTGGAGATGATTTTTCTCCTAAAAATGTTATCGCTGGAAACGTGTGTTAAACAAACTAAACACAGCTGAAATATCACATCTGCTTAGCAGTGCCAGTTCTGGATGGGCCAAGGAGTGATAATCACCCTCGGGAAAATACAAGGGCACAGCTGAGCTTCAGTACCTGGTTTGCTTTCTGTTTGCTTCGTGAACAGAAATTTTCCCTTGAAGTCCTTTTTGTTTCCTACTGTAACAGAGTGAAAGATATTGGTGAAAACTTCAGGTTTCTTGCAGGAAGGTAACAGAGGCACAGGAGCCTTAGGATGCCTTAGGATTCCACAGTCACTCCTTTGAAGTTTACTCTTGTGCTCTCATTTTATGATATTTCTAAGGTATTTGTGAGCTTTTCTGCTAACATTCTGCTAAGTGATTTCCTGTCTTTTCCACCTAAAAAATAAAGAATTGCATTATTATTGCAATAACAAATGTGCTTATTCCTGCAATTAAACAATGCAAAATGAGAAGTAGTTTTGGCCTGAAAGGACTACAGATACCTATATTTCATTTCTTCTGCATAACTAGGAGCTTGAAGGGTAATGAGCTTGATTCCAAGATCCTTAAAACATAACTTCAGTCTTTCTGTTATGTTTGATCAAAGGTGGGGTGGGCTGTGATTGACTTCAGAGGATTTGATTTAAGCTGTTGTGGATACAGTTTTTGAAACTCATGGGAAGTAGATCCATGAAAGAGAATTTCTATCTAGCTATAAAATATGTAAAAGACAGTGGAGTCAAGAAAGGACTTTTGCAGTGACATTTGAGTAGATCAATACTGAAATAAGGCAGGTGGTGTTCCTATTCTGTTACTGTATGTGTCAATTCCTCCCAGTTAATGTAATTACAGATTACACAGATCCCTTAGCAGTGTAATATCTCTTCTCTTTAATGATATTTGAAACAGCAGAATGTCCCTAGGAAAAATCTTGTAATGTACTGTGCTTTGGCTTTAATTAAACTTCAAGCAACCTTTATCTTCTAAAAATCATGCATAAGTAAGATATACATGATGTTTAATTTGAAATAGAAATAACATCACTTTAGAATCATCTGTTTAAAGATATATGCATATAATTCTTCATAGGAGGAAGATCTAAGGTAGTAGATTTTTTGATTTTTTTTTCAGATGAAATATTGACATAACAAAGCAACTCTCAGACACCAGTGAGAATGATTACCTAGTTCAAGTTAAGGGCAGAAATAAATAGAAGAGTGTGGCTCTAGACTGCCTTTATTTTCATTCATAGACATAAGATTTACCAGCCATTATGTTGGAATCTCTTAGCAATGGAAAACTTGACAAAGCAGACAAAAATTTGGTTTATTATTAAGTCTTCATATTCCAGTACTACTGGCATTAAATTTCCTTTAGACAAATGCAAGTTAAAAAACAGATAATGTATTTTTCTAGAGGTGATGGAGAACCGAACTAATCTCAGGGAGCAGCACACAGTAGGGCTGTTAATTTTATCAAACACGTTCATCATGGAAGGCCATTGTGCAGTGGCAGTCAAATGTGAATTCAAACCAGATCTTCAGAAATAAGTCTTGCTTAAATAGAGTATGAGCAGGAACGAGATGCAATTTTAAAAGCAATGGTTGCCCCAAATGGAATAACATAGGAATACACTTAAATATGCCAGATTTCCTGATGATTGGAGTGCTGTATTTAACATCTGTTGATAGAAGAGGTGGAAGTTGGGCTGAGAATTCAGATGTGAGTCAGGGGGGTATTTTCAGCCCAACCACGTAAAGACCATTTCAGTGTGAACCACGTTCCATGTTAGCAGTAAAAGTGTGTAAGAAAACCAATGGACCTTAATCCTCTAAATTCCTGTGTAAGGTAGAGGAAGAGTTTCTCTGGTTGTGTGTGGCCAAAATATTGGCTGCAGGTCTTTGTTGTGTAGCTGTTTTCTGTAAGATGCAGAGCCTCTTCTCTTCAAACCTGACAGCTGCTGCTTGTGAAGCAACCAGAGACTTGTAAAGTCTGTCTTAGGAAGAAAAGAAATGCAGATGCTAGACCAGAAAAATACCTTTAAAGTTAAATCAGTTGCACAAGAAAGAGAGAAACTCCCTTCCAGGAATGTTCTGTCTCTGTGGTAGCATTCAGTGCGTGCTGTCAAAAAGTTGTTCTTGGAGCAGGAGGTGTAAACAGGGCTGTGAGTCAGCCCTGCCTCATGGGCTGTGCTCCCTCCAGCTGGGGGGACCCAGGCACCTCCTCTGCTGCCACTGGGCAAGTTTGACACTGGCCACTGGAGCTACAGTGCAATAGGACACAAGGTCAGCTCCAGCTCTTCTTTTAGCTGCTCTAAAAATGGGAGGATTTGCCCAGCTGGGAGAAAAGATCAGTTCAGACATTGTTTTCTGCCCATTGATGGTTGTGCCTCACATGGGCAGATTGTAATTTTAGTGTCAATATGTATTTTCCCAAATTTATCATGGCCTGAGGCAGGCTGGTCAAAGTATTTTGTCTCCTGTTGGCATGAGCTTAAATGGACTTCAGCAGTGGAGGGGTTGCATGAGCATTTGGTGTTTCCAATTGGTTCTGCAAAGAGGTTGCTCGGGGTGAGCCTGTAAAACAAAGCACTTTTCACTGTGACATAATCCTGCCCTTTTTACAAGTTTCTCGGACCACCCGCTGTGGCCAGAGTCAGATTCTTCGAGGGTGTATTGGAAATGCAGTCAGACTGGACTGAAACATCTGGAAAAAAAAGGCCCCTTGATAATTACTGAATTTTAGATAATTACCCATTCCATCTTGTTCTTTGTGTTCCACCAGTTTGAACTGCAATGAGGGATCATCTCAAGGTACAAAGAATTTTAAGGTTTGCAGTTGTTCAGACATTGCACGATGTTTCCAGGATGTTGAGTCCCCGGAGGCTCTTGGTTGAATGTGGGATGGCAACAAAATCTGTGAGATTGTTTTATTGGTTTAAAAAGGACAGGAGAGGTGAGTGCTTTAATACAAAGCTGGGAAAATAAGAGGGAGCATGAAGCCTGGATTATGGTGTGGAAGCATGAGTCATAAGTGCTGCAGCTCTTATGTAGTCTCTTAGGGTGTGTGAATGTCTTGACTTTCCAAAGGGGCACTAAAACATCTCTTGCTTCTTTATTTGTCATCTGTATTGTCCATCCTTCAGGCCAGAAAGAAAAACAATCAGGGCAACTTCTCTGGCCCAGTTTTGTCTTTTCCAGCCCTTGTGATGAGAGAGAGCTCTCCACTGTCCACGAGAAGGAAGCCCTAGGAAGTGTAACTGGGGTGTCACAGAAAGGCAGGCTCTGCACCTTTTTGTAAAGCTCTCACTGGCCCTGCTCCAACCTCTTTTTCTGTTGCTCGGGTTCCTTTAATCCAGTTGCCAAAGAAGTGGCAGTTTTGTGCAATGTACTGATATATGCACACCACTCTGTTCACCTGCAGGCAGCAGGACATCCATCACTTTCCCTTTTATTTCAGGCCAACCCCCCTAAATCTGACTGGCTGTGGCAGACATCCACCGAACACCAGCCCTGTTTCCACGCTGGCAAGGGGAGGTGTTTAGGCAAGGAAGGCCTGACTGCACCTCCTGAGATGTTCCATCCTGGAGGCTGTGGGACCAAACTGGAAACCCAGCTTTGTGTGAGGGTGTCAGGGCCCGGTGCAAGGGAGGAATTGGAGACAAACGCAGATAAAGATGTCAGCTGCTCACTCAGCCGTTCCTTCCCGCGCAGGGCAGAGCTCAGTCTGCTCCCAAGGCACCTCGCTCGTTTGTTTGTAAGGCAGAGCACATCTGTGCAGCTCTGCTGGCCCCTGGGCAGGGGGATTTCATCAGCACTGCTGGAGGGAGGCCAATTGGGCGCTCCTGTTTGCAGTCAGCCTGCGACTTTCCTCCGGCAGATCCTGCAGTCAGCTCTCCCAGGCGGGGTACAGCTTTGCTCTTTAGGGTTTCCCCTGAAACATTTCTGGTTTGGCACAACCACCCACTTCCAATTACACCTGCACCTGCTGTTCAGAGCAACAGCAAATACACCTCAAACAAAAAGACAAGAAATTACTCAGAAGAGCAATAGCCTGCCATGTGCAAAGTATATTTGTTTCTTTGCATCTCCCCATGCTCTGAAACATTTTTGGGGGGATGGTTTTAGTCATTACAAATTATAAATAATTTTAGGGTGTTACTTAGGAATGTTTCTTTAGACAAATGGGTTATTTGCTCATGTTAAAAAAAATTGCTCTGTCAAAATACATTGAGTGCTATTGAAAGTGTTCCCATAAAACCTGGGTATCAGAGTTTTGAAGGACATTGGTGAGGTACTTTGTTTTTCGTGACTTTTACCTTAATAACTTAGCTATTTGTTGCCTCTAATTTCCATGTTGTCACATGTGGACGTGGTGACAAACAAGGACAAAAAATCCACAATACTCAATTCTCTACTGCCTGCAGGAGCCACATGCATTGGTCTGACTCTTCTCAGAGTTTAATTTCTGCTAATATATATATAAAATTCTCTTTTTTGGGGGCAAGGTGGAGAATTCGGGTCATGTCTCTGCTCCAGGCAAAGTAAAGTTTCTTTTCCCGTTCCTTCCTTTGCAATAAGTAAGCTGGAGAATATCTGAGAGTGGGGAATGCTGCGGTGCAGGTGAGCAGCTCTTCTGTCTCTGTGTTCCCTTACCCTCAGATTTAGAATGCAGGATTACTCTGGGGACAGATGCATTCCCCTCGTGCTTGTTTGCCTCCCAGTCCACAATTCATAGTACAAACTGTGTAGCAACTCAGCAAAATTATTGCCACACATTTCATTCACGTGGACTAATGTTTTTCTAAGAAATTGGGCTGTGCTTTAATGCTTCCTCAACAATTGTCCAAAACTGTTAGTGGTCCTGGTAAAAGTCCAGCTCTGACTAAAGTGTGAACTTAGCTGAATCACAGACCATTTCCAGTACATTCCAGAGCACAGGAAAAGGTGTCCTGTGTTCTCAGAAATCTCCCAGCCATCACCACCCCACAGTGCAGCTCTGGTGCAGCCCAGCCTGTCCGTGCCAGTGCTGGGGCAGGAGCCACGGGAATCAGAGCTTTGGGGAAAGGGCCCCAGGCTCCTGAGGGTGACGGGCAAGGAACTGTGCAGAACATGCTCAGGGAAAGTCTTCCTGAGCTGCTCTGTTACTCACTCAAACTCGTAACTTTGGATGGGCTGAATTAGGTGTCACTTGTGCTGAAAGGATTGAATAGCTCTGGCAAAGCGTTTATAAACCTATGTAGTACTTCTAAAAGGGAAACATTTTATTTTGGTATTTTAACATGGAATATATGTTTCTTTTAATGTGACATACTGAATCTGAGTGTTTTCAGTGTTGTGTTTCAAGAGTGAAACCAGGCTCAGGGTTTTGTTACATATATGTAGGGACATTGTATTGAGGAAGAAAATGGATTTTTTTTTTGACAATCTAGAATATATTACTACAACTCCCTGCCTTGTTTTCTGTTTTGATCACTATAACCAGACTCCTCAGTTCTTGGCTTCACCCTGCTCAGTGCCTGAGCCACCTTCCACTGGTTTTCAGGACTTTCTGGTTTTGTTTCTTGTTCCATGAGCAGCAACCAGACAGTGCTTGTTGCCTTTGGAGACCAAATGCTGACAAACTTCCCTAAAGAGCAGAGTTTTCAGGGTGTGGTTTGTATTGTGGTATCCCACTCAATAAGATGAAGTTTAATCAGCATATTTTTAAATTATTTTTGTGTATTCTTTGTGTCTGACATTTTGGATCTGTTTTTTTTCTTCTGTTTTCTGGGAAAAATGCATTTAACTGAAAGCTGTGCTGAAAGAGTTTAGCGAAGTGTTTTCATAACATTTTTGTTCACCTGAGACAACATGCCCATGAAGTTTGGTGTATAAGTTTGAGAAGTCCAAATTAGTCGATTTGCATTCTCCTTCTTGCCGCTCTCTCTGTGAAATCCAAGTTCAATTTCTGTGCTGCACGCCAGGCTCTCGCCTGTATCAACAACGGCAAACGTGTAACAGAACTTGGTTCTGGAATTAGAAGGCAGAACACAGAAGCCCTGACTGCGTGGATAAATGGTGAGGAGATGAACACTGGGAGTGAGTTCATGGCTCTGCACAGGACACACCAACCCTGCAGGATGAGTTGTTTATCTCCCTTTCCTAGCTCTGCACAGGACACACACCAACCCTGCAGGAGGAGCTGTTTATCTCGCTGGGTGTGCACTCAGAACAATACCCACCATCCTTTGACATGCACGTTTGACACCACATTTCATGCTAACAAGGAGATCCCACACTTGGAAGGCAAAGCAAAGCTGAGCATTGGTTGTCTTGCAGTCCTTGGCAGACAGAGCAGGAGCCACACTCAGGGATAAACAGGCAGCTCCGTGTGGGAGAAATCTTGGGCAATGTTTAAGCCAGCCAGATGATTTAGGAGAAACGGGGTATTATAATCAATCCCTGCTGTTAGGTAAGCACTGGGTTGATAAACTCTAAGATGAGTCAACCTATTCAATGCCATCTGTATAAAATTACAAGATGGATAGGACTGAAGGAATAATAGAATGCAAAATCAGACCCAGCAAGGTGCAGCAAATGTACAAGGCCAGAACTCTGTGAAAAGCTACATAATAAAGAGAAATATATGCAGAGGCCAGCAGCTGAATGTATTTGCACTGATCAGTGCCCATATTTCTGTCTGGAGTTTGCAGGTGTCAGCAGCTTCGAATGTATTCACCTTCCTGCACCCTCTCAAGCAGGCTGAAACGTGCTTGTTCTCCTTCCTTCAGAGGCAAAAAGGATATTTAATGTCCTCCCACAACTGCCAAGCAGGTCTAAGGTGTTCTAAGGCACCAACATGAAAGTTTAAATATGGAAGTTAAAAGTTTGCTGTTTACCAAGTGCATAAAGAAAAGGATGAAGTGGTTATTTGAGGAGTAAAATAATGCAGGGCTTTATGTAAAGAGCTGGAAGATGGGATAAACCAGGCAGATGGAAAGAAGGGAATAAATTAGTGACCTGTAAGGTGTAGAGAACAGTAGAAGGTGACCCACTGGGTCACGTAAAGGTGTGTGAGTACACCCTTAGAAGGCTATATTAGAAATGAAGAGCTGGCAAGAAGCCTTGTGTAAAAGTTATACTGGACCTGTTACTTCCTAGGGATAAATTCAGTTTCTTTTAAAGCATTATCCTAAGGTAGGTTTTGTCTGATCCTTTGTAGCATATTGGAGATGGATTCATAAACTGCTTTGAAACATGATTTCAAAGAACAGAGTACAGCTACTGAGAATATGCTGGGGCCCAACAACCTTTTCTGTCTGCCTCATCTGCCCCTGAGGTGCTCTGCTATTCCTCCAGCAGAATTGCTTTGTGTTTCCTCTTATGAAAGCCTCAATCAATAGCCAATTTTGCCTCAGTGGCATAATACAGTGTTATTTTGAAACAGCATTTTCTTGTTGTCATCAATGTTTGCTTCATCAGAAATTTGTCATCCAACTGTTATTTTACAGGCAATCATTCAGAGCTTTTGACTTTAGTTCAGGGACCTCTTTGAGGAGTTAATTCCTATCTAGAAGGACTAAGTGTCTGACCTGGGGGTTGTTAACAGAGCACCAGATGTCACTGCTATCCCCAAACAGTTTTGGTTGTTAATAGTTGTTCATTTAATTGAGGTAATATTCTCTCTCGCTGGATGATCATCAGCCTTACTTATCCACAGAAAAAGAGATAACTGAACTCACCTTTTAAATTATCCTTCTCTTTCATGCCTCTCCTCTTTTCCCAAGACTTCAGAACAACTTGTGCACTGGCAGCTGTGTAATTATAATGTAGCTGTGCTCGTCAAGCGAGGTTTCTGCCTTTCTGTGTTACAAGCCCTGAGCTCTCCAAGGGTCATCAGCTCTTTCAGTGGCTTCTGTCTCCTAGAACCCCAAACATCTGGATTTTTGGTGAACTATTTCAGACCTAAACACAACAAAAGCATTTAATGTATACTTACAATATTCAAGTTTTGAGGGCCTTTTGCAATTTTTTTGTTGTTAGGCAGGGTTTTATCTGGGGTGAAGTGTTGCACACCTCATAAGAGCTTCTTCCCTCTGTGAAGTATTCCACAAGAGACCCGAGTGTGTGCTTTGCTGTTGTGCTGGCTCCTGGCTCCACCGAGCACGACCAACGAGAACAGGCAGTGGCCTGAGTTAGGGTGCCTTGAAAACTGCACAATGTGATTCTGAAATGTTCTGACCTCAGAGAGGAACCCAAACAGTGCTCCAAGAATCAGTGAAGAGCCTTGGGAATCGAGAATAAATAAAAGACTTTTCTGCTTTCAGCATTTCAGATTAGGCAAGGCTTTCTTCTCTCTCTATCTCAAATGCACGTGCTCGCAGCATGCCCTCACTTCTGGGGCAGTGGCTCTGTCCTGGGGGACGGTGTTCTCACTGATGCAAGAGCTCAGCTGGACACCACTGGCTTGTGCATAAAAGCTGATGTAGGACAAGTCTCCCGGGCTTCAGTCAGGCAAAGCCCGTGCAGTTTGTCAACAGGGGGATTAGAGCAGGAATTAACTGTAACAGGGTAAAGGTTCTGTGTCACCTTATTCTATTTTTATTTCATGTAATGCAATACAATAGGGATTTGGAATACCAGAGATGGGTGGATCTTGGTTCCAAAGCGGTGGTGGGGCGGGCTGTGCTCGGGTGAGGGGTCCTGCACACATTCCCAGAAGCTCTCTGGCAGGCAGCTGCAGTGTCCACCCCATGGCCCCTTGCTGCCCCAGCCTCTGCTGGGCAGTTTGTGCCCCCAGAGAACCACCAGGAGGGGAAGGACTTCTGCTGTCAGCAATATCAGAGCAAAGTAACCTTTTTTTCCTGAACTGTGATATTTTGTGACTTAAATCTGTTTGATTATCTTGGAGGTCTTTTCCAACCTTAACGATTCTGGGATCTATTGGATATTGTTACTGTTTTTTCTTTAGGACCTTCCAAGACCCTCTAAGCTTCAGCTTGCCCTGTTTTTCCCGTGTTTAAGAACACAAATGGCCCATCCCAAGATTGAACTTGTGCAACCATCTCATCTCAGGCCCAGCTGCTGGTTTAATCTCAGTCCTCCTGCTCCAGCTCCTCATTCCCCACAGCTGGATCTCCTCCCAGCTCCTCGTGCCCCCAGCTGGGCGGGTGTGAGCAGCTGAAGAGTCCTTGACTTGCATAAACACCACTCAGCAACACCTAAACCATCAGTGTGTTATCAGCTTTATTCTTACCCTAAATCCAACCCACAGCCCTGGACCAGCTACTAGGGAAAAAATTAACCCTGTCCCAGCAAGATCAGGAGACTGGATAAGGTGAGGGCTTTCCTAGCAGGGTGGCATAATTGAACAGCAACTAAAATGCTGAATTCACATTGCACAATATTAGTAAATAAGGATCATGAGGGACAATAAACCCCCCACACCCTGCTCTTAATTTATTTTAAACAGCAAAACAAATGAAACCAAATCAAACTCATAAGTCATGGTGTGAGCAGAGTCCAAAAAAATGTCAGTTCCAATAGAATATGACAAATAAAAGTATCAGCATAAACTCCAAGGATTTATATCACTGGCACCACAGTAAAGCCTTCTTTAGTTGATCTTGAGACATGACTCAAAATGTGAAGAATGAGAATATAAATATAAATAAAAGGATTTTTTTTCCTAAATGCTGAAAGGGTTATTTTTAACACAGTAAACATTTTCATTTTAAGTTAACACTAGTCAGTGCAATTGGAAGGACTTTTCAGTGGGTTTAGCACAATCAGTTGAAGTATTCAAAATGATCTGTACAGAACTGTCATGGAGCTGGATTAAATAGATTATTGCACTAATCAGGTTGTAATAACCCAGAGCATCATTCACAGCCTTCATAATGAGCTCTTGGTAATGAGTTCTGTATTACCTTTCCTTAGATTAAACATTTCTGGGAGCAGAGAATTTATTGTTCAAAACATAAACTCTGCACTCATACTTCTTGTTGCAGCCCAGGTTCCAGTAGCAGTGACTGGTGCATGGAGCAGTGGGGGCAGCTCAGGAGTTTGTGACTCTGTTCTGAGATCCTTCAGTGTGGGTGAAACGCCACCCAGATGAGTGCAGCAGGGAATTACTGGGTGCTCTGTGGGATTGCTCCACCCTGCAGACCCAAAGGAAATCCCCTCGCTGGGGATGAGAGCTCGCTGCTGCACTGAATCCTGACAGCAGCATCAGGAAATCACACATGGGCTCAGCTCTGTGCTTTGCCCTGGATGTAGCTCCAAAAAACTATTTGTGGGGCCCTGGCAGTCTGAAAGGCTGAAAGACCCATTCCAGAAAAGCACAACAGCACATGTGTAGAGAAACACTCATGGCAATGAGTTTTTGCTCTGAAGTATCTGAGGTATTTTTCATTCTTTAATTAAATAACATCAGTGTTCAAATAACAGACACTGCCTGTCAAAGAATACAGTTCAGTCATTCAAGTGATCTCCACCAGAATAATTACCCTGCAATCAAGCTGTAATTTGCCTTTTCAGATAGACTGAACGATCTTGATTGATTGAAAAAAACTAGCTGCTTTTTTTTTAATAGAAAATAAGAGATGTTCATTTCATATTCTACATTTTTAAAAAATAATTAATTGTGAGATGTCATTTGGCTAATGTGAAACAGCTTCTGACAAACCCCCCCCGGATCTGGCTTGTAGCTTTAGGCTTATGCTGGTGGGAGTTGGAACTGGATATGTGTAAATTAATCACAGTCTCTGTGGCCTTTTTACAACGAGATTTGCCTTGTCTTCAAACTATATGTAATTACTGTATCCAGAAACCTGGCCACAAGTAAATTGCTCAAAGTGTCCCCAACAGGCCCCTTCTCCATTTTCTGGCAGTGATAAATTCCCTTATCCAAATGCTCTTTTTCCTGTCCTGATGCCAGGTAATTGATAGAGCACCTGGGGAAAACCCTCCAGCCAGAAGGGTCTGCAGGGCTGTGCAAGGTGAATTGCCCTGGGGTCAGGCCTCTCAGAGAGCGCAGACTGCTCTAAAAGATGCTGAATTCAGAAGAGTTTGGCTTTCTTACACAGGGCTGAGAGCAGGGTCCTGATTTTCTCTTGCCTTGCACTTTGTGTAGCTTCGTGAGCAGCGAGCACCGTGCAGTTCTGCTCCTGTCTGGTAGCACTTGGGGCTGGCCTTGCACACATAAAAATGACCAGACAAGGGCCATTGGTGCTTTTACAATAATTGGTTCATTTTTAGTCTTGTAAATAGGTTTTTTTTTCTTTCTTTTTTTTTCCTGACCTTTAAATTTCTGTTTAATCCTGATTTTTATGAAATCTTAATGCTGTACGAGACCTCTCTTCAATAGGTATCTGTTTAAATCGCAGTGTTTAATTTGAGAAAATCATATTGTATGATGAGAACACTGGGAGCAGAAAAAAAGCTGACAGACAAATGGCTCTTCATGGAAAGCTGGGAGAGGTAGAGAAAAATATATGTAGAGAAAAGTCTAAAGCAAACAAAAGATTTGGCCCGCAAGTTAAATTATAAAGGTAAAGTTTAAAGCCATTTCTTCCAGAAAACCCCCAAGGTTTTGTGGAATAAGGCAATTTCTTCAGTCCTGGAAAACTGACTGTAAGAGCACAGGAAATTGGAATAAAACTAATAAAAATGAAAACTATGTGAACCTTTGCTCAGACTCTGAACCAAACAGTTCCTATATTTTCACCAAATTCAGAAGAAGATGTTAACTTAACAAAGCAGTGTAGGACTCTGCACTGCTGGGTTTGTGTTTGAACTGGATTTAAACACTGGGAAAGAGCTTTTCATGTGGCATTTCTGGCTCGTGGCTAACCAGGCTTTAGGGTGAATCTCGTGAACTGTCACTCCCAGGGACCTGAAAAAGATGCAGTTTGTGTGCCAAGTGTCAGATATGCTCTAAGTAAACCATGCAGTTTTGGAGGAGTGTCCCAGTTTTCTGAGCTTTCTAAAGCTAAAATAAGAAAAAAGACTGGAAATTATCTGGTTTTGGTAGAGCTCATCTTTCTGCCAATCCGCCACTCTTCATTTTTTTCCCTTTCCTGTGATATGCCAATTTTAAGTAGGACCAAGCTGAGCCATCAGAAAATCTGTCTTTATCCCAAGCAGCTCTCAGGGACCTGCCTGTGGTACAAACCCTGCAAGTTCTGGTGCTCTGGGGGCAATTCAGGTGCTTCATCTCTTTCCAGCTGAGCACAGAACTCCTCACAGGCTCTTTGCTTTTGTTCTAACTCTCTGAAACAAAAGTGTGGATGTTCCTCTGTCAGTATTTTCCTGTTTTCACTCCTTTTACCTGCAGTTTTTAAGGATGTTGCTGAATTTAAATATAAACTGCTTTCATTCATAATAGCAGTCCTGAATATGCAAATCCGCTTTCTGTAAGGGTGAATATTAAGATGAATCTATTTGCATAAGAAGCTTATTTTCATATATTTACCCTGTGCTTTAACTGCCTTAAATATGGTCCCTCAATTAGGGCTTTTGTGGTTCCCTTGATCACTGTGTTTGTGAACTGCAGTTGTATGAAGTGAGTGTTTGTGATTACAAAAGGAAAGTGAAAAGATAATTTTACACTGACCAAGCCTCTGATAGCTAAACCCAGTTTCTGGATCTGGCATAATCTACTTCTGTAACTTGGGCAAACTATCTAAATGTAGTTGGGTCACTTGGATGAAATAAAAAGAAGTATGATGAATTACCTCAAGAAGGGAGATGGTCAAAAATAATTCAGTTTGCCCATCTGTGTAATGGACACAATGACCTTCCAGATTTTTTTTTTTTTTGTTCTTAACCATTCTGTTCTCTTTAGCTGTTTGTCTCTTCAGAGCTGAGACTCTGTGTGTGCTCAGTGCTTGGCAGGTTGGCACTTGACACACAGACTTGGCACAGAGATTTTTGGATATATTGCTGCATCGCTGGTTGGAATTAATTGGCAGATAATTTATGATATTGTTTCTGAGAAGTCTTCCTTTTCCAATAGACATATTTTAAAAAACCTAAACAACTTCCCATCCCCACCTTCCAAATAAGACCTGAGCCAGCCACATTCTGGCCCCACTAATGGCCAAGTTCCCACTGACTTCACAACGCCCAGGAGCGGCCTCTTCATGTATCGAGGTGATTTTTGCAGTAAAAGCAAGTGAAGATAGCGGCAAACAACTGGGGCAGCTCACAGAGCTGCTGGTTCCCATATGCCACAAGTATTTTACTATTTGCTCTGTGTCCATTTCTCATCACAAATGTGAATCAGACATTTATTATTCAGCTTGCTAGTAGGATCTTTGGGGAAGAAACCGTTACGAAAAATAAATCATAAGTTGTATCTAAAATTGTTTTCATAATGATTTCATGTTCTTAGCTAGAGCTCTTGTACACCATGTAATGTCAGGGAAGTAGCATACATCAAAGAAGCAGCCTCAGTTTTGCTCGGGTGGCTGTGTGCTTGGTTTCTGTGATTCATGTAGGATTCTTCTACTTCATTATTATTTATTGCATCTTTGGTCTCTTGGATAAACTTCAGGGGAAAATTCATTCTCTGGTAAAGTCACTGTCTTAACTGAAAGAGACTGAAACTGGAAAAGCCACTGCACTCCCTCTAGTTTCTGCTGGAGAAATTGATCTTCTTTTCCTCTTTCCCCTCCATTCCTTACCCAGATAAAGAGCCTGGGTGTTTTTATAGCGGTGCCTGGTCCCCCTGAGCCCTCTGGAGGGGATCCCACCCTCTGGAGCTGCCTGGGCTGGCCTCTGGGGCTGCCCAGATCTGGAAACCCCCTGGGAAATCCCTTCCCTTCACCCTGTGAATCTCTGGACATCTGATCCTACTCCGAGCCCTCTGTCATTCTGGACGCTCAGGAGAGTTCTCAGGAGGGGCTTTAGTGACCAGGTGAGCGGCATGGATTGGTCTGCTTAGTTTAACTCGATTTTCCTCCAAGTCCCGAGAAACAATTGAGAGGGGGTGTAACCCTTCTCCAATCCAGAAGTTTACAATACTTGTTATTTTAGTCCTTTTTACTGCCACGGATGAGATTGTTTGGCTTACACTTTAAGACATGTTTTGGGAGAAAAATCACTGTATATAAATGAAAGATATTATTTTTACTATTACGGGGTTCTCCATAACTTTTACAGTTTGTAGGCTGTCAGCGTTTTCTTTAGAAACCCTGTATTTTAGGTGTCTCAGTTTGGCCTTGAAGTTGTTCTCAAAGTTAAAAGCTGAAACACTGAAAACCATCTCAAAGCAAAGTTGTTTCCCTTCTCTCTCTTTTCTCATAAAATGAAAACTAGATCTTTAGAAACCTTTACATCACAAAGACACAGATAAATAAATGTCATTGTTGGCTTCAGGCTTTGTCATGTGCTAAAACAAAAAAAATCCCAAAGCCCCAAATACAACAAACCACAGAGAAACCCCAAAAGCATTTTATTTTAATGCAGATCTTGTGGTTCAGGTGAATTTTGTGGGTCTGATCCTCTTGCCTCCAAAATCAGTGAACAAACTCCCTTTGCTGGGAGAGAGAAAAAGCTTGGGTAAGGCAGGAGAGTAACTGCTTTATTTATGGTCAGGGGAAACGTGCAAAGGACAAATGACACGCACGTCCTTAGGAATGTGGGTGATAAATACACCTGCAGGATGTTCCTGTGGCCTGTGGGGAACTGTGCTGAGCAATTCTGCTGTCAGACCCTGGGCTGGGGTAATGGACACCTCTGAGATACCACCCTGTGTCCTCCGGGCAGAGATTTAGTATGATTGAATTTAATAATTTTCTTCATTACATATAGGCTGAAAAAAAAGGGAATGTGACCCAGAAGAGAAACATCAAAATGTTTTGAAAATGTCACAGCACTTTTGTTCAAAATAAGGGGACAATTTTTGACCACTCAGTGATTTCTTTGGGGAAATGATGTGGAAAATTAAGACTTTTTAGTATTTTTATTCTTATAATTTCATGGCATTTTATTTTTACAGTCCCCTTTCAGGAAAGGGAAAAGCAGAACAAACTTAAAACCATTCCCTCTATGTATAAACAAAATGCAAAGAGGAATGTTTGTTTCTTGTAAAATTTCAGGAAAAATAGGAAATGATGAGCTCAGAAATGGGTAACTTCACAGCACAAAACATTTTCATGGGCAAGCATACATGTGATTTGGTCTTTGCCGTATGTGTATGAGAAAACTGCCCTGATTCCCCAAGAGGTCATTTAAATTTCATCGGGCTTCTGACTGGGCTGAGCACAGTGGCTCTTTTTTGGACACGATCCTTTTTACTATCAGGTAAACTGGAATATAATTTAACCTCATTGGAGAGAGTTTGTTCTGTGAAGAGAATGTGTTTTTGGAGACTCTCTCCTATGTTCATCCACGTGTTTGTGTGATTTCCAGCCACGGTCAAAATCCTGCTGGCACTGTCCAGAGAATGTCTCTTAGTCTGCTGTGCCCAAACACATTATGGGTTTCAGCTTGAGAACAGAGTAAGAGAAGCACTGCAAACATTTGAAGTTAGAATGAGATACCAATAGATTGCTTTGAATAATATCCACCCTGTTTCAGCTTAACACGAAGTGTTCTCTCAAGGAAAGTTTTGCAGCCTCAAGGAGTGTGGGGGGGAAAGTCATTTTCCTTTGTTGGTGTCAGCTGGCCCTCTAAGAAAAGCATGTTTAAATGCCAGAGCCTGGGCCCCAGTCCCCTGCTGCCGCACACCCCAAGGCTGTTGGTGTTAATTGCCAGGAAGCAGCAGGTGACAGGAGGTGTCTGAGATGCCACTTTTTGTCAGCCAAAGTCCACGCCCCGCGCCTGGCGAGGGCTGTGGCTGCAATGTGCACGTAGCCCGTACTGCACACTGCAGCTTGCGCTTCTGCAGCCGTCTGCAGCGCTTCTGCTCCCCGGGCTGTGCTGCTCTGCAGGCTCCAATTTATCTTTAGGCTTTTAATGTATTACCATGTTCCCACTGAAGCATTGTTAGGCACACAGTGGAAAGAACAGAGAGAGCCCCACGTTCTGGCCCTTCAGTGTGTGTGCGGTTGATAAAAAGCTGCAAGCTGGCTGCAATCTCATCTGTATCCGGTTGGGTGAGGATGACAGTAGATTACTGCTGTCTGCACTGCCCAAGGCTGGATTAGTTTCCCTATTTTTTTCTATTACATTTTAAAATGAGGTGATTGTTTTTACGATTTCAGTCCCTGAGGGCAGGGAGGAAAGAGGAACTAAAAGCAGTACAAGTGGCATGTGGATTTAGGGAGAAACAGTATTTTAATCATCTTGATTCTTCAAGCACAGGTCTGCATTGCAGACTCCATCTCAGAGCCCTCAGCAGTGCATCAAACAGCTCCTCAGCACACCTCAGCGTTTACCTTTTGCCAGATGCCTTCACGTGTATTTTATCTTTTTGTCTTCTCATGCAAGATCTCGTGACAGTCCTGTTGCATGCCCTAAACATCTCCACTAGCAGCAAACGAGAAGATCCTTACAGCAGTGCAGGCCAAAGGATGTGCATAATTCTGGTGCCTGAGCAGCCCCCTCCTTTCTTTCGGTGACTGGAGTGGGGATGGTGCTCATGCCATGGGGCAGGGGCAGTCCCAGTTTCTCTTCTGTGTGTGCAGTGGCTCAGCTCAGTGCTGAAGGTCGAAACGCTCTCCAGCAAACTGCAAATTCCTCCTCTCAGAATAGCAGATTGCCCTTTTGGGAAGAGGACACAGCTGGAACCCACGGTAGAGACTGAGGAGTGGGAAGGGCCCTCGCATACAGCAATTGCTTTTCTGTCCTCAGCGTTCCCTTGCACAAGTTGCTCCTTTGAATACAGAAGTTCACATTTGTAGGCATTAGGGTTACCTGTACCTGAGTCAATCCAAACCAAAATACTGGAAAATAGTGTAACCTGGAAAAAAACAAATGAAAAGCAAAATGTACCTTTGTAGTGGACCCCACCCTTGTGCTGTAAAGGATTCTGGTGGTTAAAAGCTCTTGAGCTGGTAGCTCCTTCTAGTAATGAAACCAGGGGAGTCTGAAGTCTCTGAGGGTGTTAATGTGGAATTTTTCTGGCTCTATAATTGAGACAAGGCCAATCCCAAACTCCTTTAAATCCAAGGAAAGACTAGCTGGCTTAAGGGGGTTTGTGATCAAGCCATGAGTTTCGTAATGAAGGTCACTTCATAGGCAGGTTCAGCTGGACATACAGACACTGGGTTTGTGCTGGACATACAGGCACTGGCTCTAGCACTAGCTCTAGTGTGTAAAAAAGAAATAAGAGAAGAGACTGTGCTACCGAAGTCCTGGCGCCAGTGCTCAGAAGATTCCTGGGCTGCTCTTTGCCCTCCACTTTGTGCCCTGGGTGCATCTTGCTTAAAATATACCCAGCACGTACTGGGTAGCACCAGAGGGGAGTGCAACATGGTTTGAAGAGGCATCGGGGTAATTCTCTAGGTAAATAATATTTCAGGTGGGATTTTGCTACTTTTGAAAGTTTTATTTTCTTTCATTCCTTGCAATTCTCTCTGTAGTACTCTGAGGCAGGTCAGAGACTCCTTGTGTGCACAGCTGAGTCCAAGAGGAAGAAAAGAGTGTGCTTTTTCTTCTCTCTTCCCATCTCTCTGTCCCCTCCCTCAGGCCCTTCTGCTTTTTGATTCTGTGTAGCATGAGGAGACCATAATGAAAGGCTGGCCACGAACTAGAAGATTGCCTTTAAATTATATTCCTTTCCTTTGTATTGATGCTCAAGGCTGTTTCACTCTGGTGCTTTGAACTTGTGATTTATGAGTGGGCACAGCCTGGGCTGTCCCTCACGGTGATCATGGTCCCCACCAGGTGAGTTGCAGGTTTATGAGAGTGCTTGTGTGATGCCCCCATTAACTGCAGCAAAGCCTTTAGTGTGCAGGCAGCCCAAGAACCCGTGATTGCCTTGATGCCCCTGATAATTTACTGAGCTGCAGAGAATCCAAACACACCCTGGGGAAGGTTGTTTTGCCTCTTCTATTCTCCAATTTTAGAAATACCTGATTTTGAATTACCGCAAGAGTTTGTGGAAGAGCCTCTCACCTATGGAATGACTTGGCATTTTTTTAATGAACCAGCTTTTATGCCGCTCCAAATGAGCAGTGGGTGATACCAGCATAGGGTAGATATGCACAGCATGTGCCATTTTTGGTTATGAGGATACTAAAAAGGTTCTTAAGTTGTAAGTCATGGTTGGAAGGAATCTCTTGACTTATTTGGACTGTGTATCACTCTGTGACAGGTTAGCCATCATCTCTTTATTAAAAAAATACATCTATTTTCTAGGTTGTCAGCCACTTATTATTTATAAACTATAAAGAGGTCTTAACTGGAAGTGTTGCCCCATTGGAAGTATTCCCATGACCACTAGCAAGAATGTTTCCAAAAATAACATGTTTAGCAAAAGAAAGAAATCTCCACACTCCGTGGCATAAAACACCCTGGACTCGCACTCAGATGACACTGAAATAGTTGCTGCAGTGTGCAGAGACACTGTGTTCCTAAAAACGGACTGTCCTTTTCATGAGTCTCAGCCACAGCAGGAGTGTTGTGCCCTGTACCCACCGCAGTCCCTGGGAGCTTCCCTGCAGGCTCAGCAGGAGCAGCGCGGGTGCCTCTGAGCCCTGTGGAGCTCCTGGCATGTAACATTCTGCTGAAGGCTTTGGATTTTTGGTTTGTAGCTTTTCTGATGTTCTACAGAATGATCCCAGCAAATTAAACTGTGCACTCAGCCATTTCTGTTTACATACGATTGTGGTTTTATTAGATCTGAAAGCATTTCCACTGTTTATGTAATATATTTTTCTTAAAGAAGAAGCAAGACAAGACACCAAGTGATTTACAGGGTGCCTGTGTCCCAGGAGCTCGCTGGAATGTGACCCTCTGTACATTATGTAACTGCTGGCCGCTGCATCCTGACAAGGTGATTAAAAATCCAGGTTACCATTTCCCTGAAGTGCAAGAAGGAGAAGGGAAAGGAGCGTAGCAGTGCTGCCATTGAAGGGAGAAAATAATTTCTCATTCTTTGCCCATTTAGAATTGTTGTACTAACTAATAGACGAGCAAGTTTGGAGCCTCTGCAAAGCTCTAATGACTGCAGCTGCATTCCTCAAACCATTAGATCAGTTTCCAGAGGGACCCGCCGCTGATTTCAGGAATCTCGGAAAAACTGAGCTCCAGGCGAGAGCAGCGCGGGCTGGGAGCTGAGTAACTGTGGAGGTATTCACATTTCATGGCAGGAGATACCTTCATGTGGCACCCTGTGACCTGGCTGGCAGCAGCAATCCTTCCTGGAGGGCTTTGCTCCATTCCTGCACTCCCTGCCATCCCTGAGGAGGGCTTTGCTCCATTCCTGCACTCCCTGCCATCCCTGAGGAGGGCTTTGCTCCATTCCTGCACTCCCTGCCATCCCTGAGGAGGGCTTTGCTCCCATTCCTGCGCTCCCTGTGCACGGTGGGGCTGCTGTGCCCAGCTGCCCACAGCTCCTTTGGTGGATGTTGGTGCAAACCTTCAGCTGGGGACAAGCTGGTGTTATTTGCAACCTGACAAAAGACTGCAAGGCTGAACATACCCCAGCTTTAAAACTTTCATCCTGTTTATCCCGGGGGAAATGCCAAGCTCCAGCTTCTCAGGAGCACTGCATTTATTGTGCTGCTGAAACTCAGCCTTGCCACGGCCTTGGTGTGGCTCCTGCCATCCCGAGGGCTCCTGGCTGCTGGCAGATGGGCACTTGCAGCTCTCCAGCCCCTCTGGCTGTGGCTGTGCTCCCACTGCAGCCCCTCAGCACCATCTCCTCATGCAGCCAGGGCCCAGCTGGTTGCCTTCCTGTCACCGCTGTATCAGCAACATCTCTATCCGTGCTCTGTCTGGGGATGTGCACAAAGCTCCACCGACTCCCACTTTCTCATCTGAAAAATCAACTCAATGGCTCAGTCTCATATTGCTCAACTTCGTATCTGGAGCTAATGCACCAGGCCTAATGCCAGACTGGTTGTCAATTCTTTGGATGTGGTCGATGCACACATCAAATAGTTCTGGCACCCTGACGCTTCCTGTGAATGAAAAATGACACCAAATAGTTGTGTGAATTTCATCCCCATTCATGCAACAGACTAAAAGACAACTCATATTTGGCAAATGTGCAGGAATGGGAGAAGAGATTCAAATCGGAGGAAAAAAAATGTAAATGTTCCCGAGAGGTTTTTTTTTCCCCTCAACGAAAAGAAAAAAAAAATTTAAAAAACAGCAACGGAAACCCCTGAGCTTAATCCTTGAAAGATCTGGTCAGGAGAGTGTAATATCCTAATGGGGTGTTAAGATCTAAGCAATGGTCTTGCAAGAGGTTGTGCTACGTCTCTTTGCTGCTCATGAGGCATCACAGAAGAGAGTTTTTATCTCTAGTGAGGATTAACTTTAGACCCAGCTGGGTGCAGATCTGGGCTGTATCTGTGCAGATCAGCTCCTTGTCTCCCTTGCCGTGGCTGCTTTGTTTTATTTATTGACTGTACTTAGGACAGCAGCTGTACCTTATTAAAGCGACAGAAAACTTGCATTTTTGTGGAGGTAATTTTCTGGTTTCGGGTCGTTTACACTCTGTGGCTGCCTGTTTGCTAGAACTGGAGCAAGTGAAGCAGTGGGTGTGTGTCCCCACCCAGAGCTGGGGGAGCGGGCTCAGGGGAGAAGAGCCCCCCCGGTTCACTGTGCACTTCTGAATATTCTGTGAATACCTCATATTCAGCTGATCCTGGCTCTCTCCGGGAAATGCCCCAGTCTGGGCTGTGTGCGACTCCGGTCTCTGCAGCATTCAGCTGGGTTCCCACCGTGCTTGACAAGATACAGGAGTCATGTTTTAGTCTGAGACATTACAGAGTAAATAGCTGGGGTAATGAATGTGAAATGGAACGTAGAGACAGGAAAGAACCTGTGAAAAGTCACATGGGAAAAGTGAATTGGGGAATAAAACCAAACGTCCTGAATCCAAGTGACTTTTTGATTATACAAAATAAACATTCCCTTATCTCACCTAGTGGGCCTGAATATCTTGTCCTTAAGCGAGCGTAAGTTTTTTGTAATATTTTCCAGTCTGGTTACGAGAGCCTTATCGTAGGAGGACTGCGCGCTGAATCTTTGTGCAAGCCTTTGTCGTGAGCTGTGGCACTGCTCTGGAATGTTTATTGTACTCTGTCATTATTTATATTCCATCGCTTCCATTGACTGCCCGTCCCACCCGCTCCCCGGAGATTAGCGGAGTCAGGGAAAGCATAAATGACGATTAGCAGCTAGTCAGGGGATGTAAGGGCTGAAAGGGTCAATATAAAACAAAGACTGCCACATATAACTCACAAAGAATGTGAGGCACTGCCTTTCAGAGGCAACACTCGCATAGCCAGGGTTTTAATGAGAATGGAAAATGCTAACGTATAAATCCAGTCCTAAAAACAATATATGAACAACAGACGTACTGAGTGGTAAATATTTTTACCATTAAGCCTGGTACTCTGTTTCTGACGTGAACTATTAAAACTCCTCCTAGAGCTTTCATTAAATCATGTCTTCAAAACTCCCTTTAAAACATGGTCATTTGTTTGAAAAGAAATTACAGATGGATGAGGAAAAACCAACTGAATATCTTACAAAATCTTGGGTTTTTTCGAAGCGTGAAATGCAGACCTGACCAAACTGACTGGAGCTGACGAAGGGGGTTCCAAGGCCCGAAGGAGCTGGTGTTTTCCCTGGGGAGCACAGCCCGGTTCCTGGCAGGGTCTGTGTCCCACACCCGGTCCCGTCCAGCTCTGCCCGTGCGCACGCACAGAACAGAGGGAATTTTGTCCATGTTCCTTGGGTGCTCCCTCGGCTCTTGCTGCTTTGCTGCCTCCTCTGCTCCTCCTCACCGGGGGCTGCTGAACCCACGAGTCCGTGGGAGACAGGGCTGAGCTTGGGCTGGAGCCCCGGGCAGAGCCTCCCTCTCCGGGAGCATCCCCCCGCCGCAGCCCCGGCCCCGCTGCATCGCTGCTCCCGTGGCCGTGCGGACACCTCGTGCTCCCTGACTCCCGAGGTTTCCTGTTCCCAGGAGCCAGCGCTGTCCCTGGAGGTGAAGGGCGGGGAATTGCAGGCTTTATAAAGAAGATAAATGCATTATTCCCAAATATTCCATAAACAGGTAATTGTTCCTGTCGTTATTATGCAGAGGAAGTGAAATTTTAATGTTTCACTGCTCCAGGCTGTCAAAGTCCTTGTGCTCTTCAAAAAGAAGGGCTCAGATTTTGTTCAGTCTTTGTGAAGGAAAATTAGGATATCTGTGTGCTTTTTAAAAAACGTGTTTAGAAAAGGTAGTACATACTGTTTCTTCACTTGGGAGTGTATCTTGGGATAAATACTCTGTGCCTGTTGTGTGAAAAATTGCCTAAAAGGTCTCTGAAGCCTTCTCCATAATAAATATGAGTGAGTATGGATTGATTCTTCTTAATTATGACTTTCGCTCTTGTAGGAAACAGATGTTTGCTAACTCAGATTTCATTTCTGGCTTGGCAAAAAATGTGTACAACTGAAACCAAAAAGGGCCAGTGAGACTTGCCACTGCTGTTGGGTTTTTAAGCTGTGTGCTGCTTTTGAAATCAGCATAACTTCTTGCTGTTGCTGAAGCCCGTTATTTGCAGGTAGCAAACCTCTGGTTTACGGGGTTTCAGTTCCACCTGAGCTTGGTGAGATCTGGTTATCCACTACTCAGGCATGTGAGGTTTGGGATCTGGGTGTTTGTGCTGTGGCAATGGGAGCTGCCCCAGCTTCTTGTTCCTCATTTAAATCCTCTCTGCCTCGGTAATGTGGGGACTGTGAATCACAACTGCAGTTTAAATCACAACTGCTGAGTGTCTTGAATGGTTCTTGTCTGATGCAAATGTTTCTCTTCTTAAAAAAGAAAAAAAAAAAAAAAGCCATCAGGAGGAAAAGTCCAGGCACTGTTTTGGAAACTAAGAATTGTGGAAATATTACCCAATAGGAAAAGTATTTTTAAAACTGATTCTCCTGTGTGCATCCCTTTAAGGGATTCTGTTTTATGCTTGCCTTCTGGTCCCTGTCACAGCTCCTGTCATTACCTCGACAATGTTTCCTGTTACAGACTCTCTGTTGGGCCTGGAGAGTTGTATGGCAAAGGGAAATATTTCTGCCTTTGTCAAAATACTACAGCTGAATGGGGAAGGAGAGGAAGATTCATTCGTTTGCTTCTTTCATTGTGGTTCTGTTGGATTAGAGATCGTGTTCTTTTATAAATAGCTTTTTCTACATCAGCCAGACCAGTTGTTTTCCTTTGGTAATACTTTCACATGAGTTAAGAAAAGCAGAGTAGATTAAGAAAGGGTGTGTAGAAGGCACATCTGCTTCTTGTTTTAGAAGAGCAACACATTTTTAATATAATAATGCAGAGTAGCAGAAAAAGGCACAGAAAAGAAAACAAAAACCTGGCAAAAGACACCATGGTCTATCTCATTAAGCAGGTTTGGAAAGTTTTAATGGATTTGTATCAGCATGATCACAAAATCTATGGCATGATGCTGCTTGTAAGGCAAGTGGGGAAAAGCTGAAATGATATTTCATTCATCTATCCAAAAATGCCTATAAGCTTCCAGCAGTGTATGTGACCAGAATTTTGCAGGGCTGCTGGATGGTTTGCAGAGACAGCTTTATAAGTGGTTAACTTTACTTGCATTAAAAACAGTGTTTTCGAGGAGCCTGGGAGTGCAGAAGCACCATAAAGCAGCCCAGCCTTGCACCAGGGGGATGAACATCACAACCAGCTGCTTTAGTGGCCAGCCTTGGCAAGAAATATCTCACAAAATTACCTCCTGGATGAACCAGGCTAAACTGAGGTACTTTGGGATTTTTAGCTTTGCTTCATCCATACTCCAAGATTACTTTCAGCCTGGCCCATTTAACTCAGATGTCCTAAAAGAGATCAATCAGAGCATAAAAGACAAAAATGGTGAGGGGAGAACAGCCCATGGGAGTCTGTGTTTGTGGCCCCTCGGTGATCTCCACTTCAGGTGGATCTGCCATTGAAAGAACACAGATTTCCTTTTTTTGTTTATTTGCCAGTCTGCAAAACTCTTTTTGAGCCCTGACAATCACAGTGGGTTTCTTTGTCTGTGCAGTGAGATGTTCTGGAGCTCTGGGCTGAGTGGACAGAGGCAAACACGAAGGAGCTGCTCTGCAGGGCTCTGCATCCCGCTAAACCAGAATGAGGTCTTTCAAGCCATGAGTAACTGCCTCCACATGGGCACCTTGAGTGAAATAACTTGCATTTTTAATTACTTGGTTTAAATTAGATCTCTTTGGAGCCAGACTGCGTTCATTAATTTTGGAGAGGTAATGTCTGGTTGGAGGTTGTGCCCTGAGGCAGCCGAAGGCAATGTGGAGTGTCCCAACAAGTTTGATGGTTCTGGCTCTGCATAAACAATTCTGTCAATAACACCCAGGAAGGAAACTGGCGCTCTCTTGCTCTCCTATTTGGACTGACGTGCTAAAACTTAAAGAGGCAAGGCTGCATCAGTGTCATTGGCTTAGCTCTGCCCTCAGTCCATCCTTTGACACAGGTTTTGATGGCTGTGTACATAGAATTTTTTTCTTACATATGGATATAACTGTTTAACTGGAAGGACATATCACTGCTGTCTGCTATACTGCTAATTAGGTAAATGAGGCTATTTCTCGAGAGACAATATTTTCACCTCTTCATTCTTTGGAACAGAGCTGTGCTCTAAGGAACATGAAAAATGTTTTCACTTAAGCATTAAGGCAGCTTTTCATACAGATTACCAGTTCAGTTCTGTGCCTGTTGGTGCTTACACAAGGGAAGGTTGCTGTGCTGAGCTCTGCTCCTCACTGACTGGCATTTAAATTTTTTAAACCTCAAATATTTACTGATGTAACCCAGTTGCTTCCCAAATTGCATTTCAAAGGTTCTTATCCTGCAGTTTCTATTTGTGCACGTCTTCCATTCAAGGCGGCTCCATGCATCTCTAATGAAAATGAACCTGCTTCTTTCTGTAGCTCTTTTTTAACCTTTCTGTGCTCTCCTTTATTACTGTGACTTACAACAATATTGTGAGTGTTATTAATCCCGATTGCAGTCAGAGGGAGTTTGGCATGGGTTTACACTGCAGTGCTGCATCTTTAGTTCTGGCTTTCAAGCTGAAAGAGTCTGGCTTGCAACTCCTCGTCACTGCCCAGTGTTCACCAATACTCACAAACACCCACCCTGCCCACGGGCACCCAGGCCAGGGAGCAGGGAAAAAAGAAGAAATAAACTGTTACCTATTTGAGATCTTTGGAGCTGAGGAACGTATGAAAGCACAGCCCATGGAGGATATGTGGTTAGCAAGGCTGAGCAAGGTACTTTGTGCTCAGAAATCCTTGTTCAGGCCTCAGCACTGACCCACTGATGCTGTGCTAAGTGCCAGAGGGATCTTTGTGAGTGGAACTTCTCTGTTATGGTGGGAACTCTGTATCTGTGAAATTAAAGAAAAGCCACGTGGAGCTATGCATGTGTGTTTAGGGAGTTTGTAATTTTAACTCAAGGGTTGCAGACGGTTTCTTTTGCCAAAATTGCAGCTTTCCTCGAGCAGTTTGGAAAGAACTGACTTCAGTGCTATTGAGCACCCCAAACCAGAGAGAAGAGCTGCTCCCCTTTCAATGCTGTCATGACATTGCACCCAGAGCACCCTCAGCAGCCACAGCCTTTCCAGTGCCATGCAGCTCACCTGTGCTGTAGGCAGGTGACTTGAGTTGGACCAAAGAAACAAGCTGAGAAAGACAAGCACCAAGGGGCAGTTTCTGTAGATCACAAGTGAGTGGGTGACAGATGCACAGGGCCTGGCAGCCCACACTGAGATCTGCAAGTGCTCAGATGCTGGCTTGGCAGCTGTTGCATGAAGCCCCTTGTTCAGTGCTGCAAAAAAGATGGGATCCTGTTAAGAGAATGGCATTTTTATTTAAATGGATGTGGACTTGGTAGTAGAAGAATAGCAAGATCTTCTGATGCTCTGCAGATTTGAAAGCATTAAATTTTTTTCCCTATGTGCAATAATGAAAAAAGAAAGCACCAGGACAACTTCCTCATCCATTCCCTCCTCCTTTTTTCTCTCTCTTACAGAAATGATATCCAGTAGAGCAGCCAAGATACTTTTCAGTCTGTTGCTCATGGGTCTTTTCATTACTTTTTTGTTCTCACACTGCTTGCCCAATGCAGCAGCTGTTAAACAGACAACTCTGAGAACTGAGGAAGGATGTTGGTGCAGCATTTGATTAACACTGTTTTTGCAGGAAATTGATATGTCAACTATTTTTAGCCTCAGGCAAAGGAATAATCAAACCCAATCCATGTGGCAACCTTCTCTAATTTCAGATGACTTTATAACTTCTGATATTTCACTGGTTTTTAGCTTTATATTGCTGTCTGTCCCAATTTCCCACCCTTTGTGATTTCATGCAATTTTTTTAACTGTATGATTGTCCCATTAGGAAATATATTCAGCAAACTTTCCTGCTGGCCCTGGGAGCTCATAGTGTTGTGTTCATTGCTTCAGAAAGTGTGTGTTGGCACAGCTCTGTTCACAACAATGAAACGACTAAAAGTCTGGCTTTTATCCATGACACATTCTAATTCCCTGTTCATAACCTAAATTCCTTTTTGTGCAATTTGCAAATTTTTTTTCATTACATATGCTAGTTACACCTTGGGGTGAATCCATCAAATGGACTCTAAATTAAAATAGTTGGCTGATCTAAGCCCAAAATCTGTTGCAATGCAGCTTTCTCACAGCTTGGAAGAAAACAGCCAATACAGCCACCACAGAAATGGGTGATTATTCTTTCTGTCTGTCTTTTTCCAGGTAACTGAGTAGATGAATGTACCCTGAAGTTTTAATCTTCTAGGTAATTAGGAGAAATAGATGGAACGGAAAGTCAATAAACCATGTGTCCCTGAGCAGGTCACACTAACAGTCAGGATGTCACTGTGAGGACAGGAAATCCTTAAATTAGAAGCATCATTTTAGTCTCTAATTTAATCCCTAAACCAGAATCAAAATTTGTTTTGAATCATCCGCACATAGGAATATGAAGTGAGGCTGTGAATGGCACAAAAGACACAAACATGCAGAGAAGAGGCTTGTCCAGTGCCTTTTCTTGCCATCTTCAAAATAATCCATGATATTTTTGGAGGTTGAGATAGCCAGGCTTCAAAATCCCTGAATTAGACAAAATTCTGTATTTTGCAAACAGAGACAAGTGAACTCCAAATTGAACTTCATGGGGTAAATTGTCAATTGCTTTGGATGAGAGGAAGCCCAACACATTGGGCTCGGAGCTGCTGAGTTTAGGTCAGTGACAGACCTGACCCAAAGGTTTATCCTTCTTCACACTGCGGAAGGAAGGTGCTCACCCTCCACTCTTGGTGGCCACCTCTGTGTAGCTAAATATTTGCTTTTAAATCCAGGGGAGGAGAGGAGAGACAAGCCAATCTCATAAAGGTTCACCCCACCCTCTGCTTGGCTTCTCTTCCTTGGCAAGCCTTCCCTGCAGCAGCTGGCTGCCTGTTTTTCTTCTGCAATTGTGTTCATGACATTTCCTGCAAGTAGGTTTTCCTGAAGGTTTCCAACAGTGCTTTCAGCCCACACCCCCCTTTTTTGGCCTCCTCCCCCACCAAGCACGGCTTGTGCCTGGTTCCCAGCAAGTACCGTGTTCCCATCGCACATCCGTGCACATCCCCTGTAAATATCCTCTGCCTTTCTGGGGTTTGCTTGTCTGACTGATCTGCGGAGAGCAAGCGGCCACTGTAAGGGAGGCTGGACAGCCGTGATGTGAACAGAGACAGCCAGACAATCACAGAATTACCAAGGCTGGAAAAGACCCTCAAGATCGCCGAGTCCAACCAGTCCCTCCTCAAGGTACAGCTCCATCAGACAGGCACTGACTTTGCCCTGTTTCTGGGGCCAAGAGGTTGCTTTCCTCTGTCAACGTAATTCCTTTTTGGAGAAGCTGCACGTAGCCCTCTCCACGCTGAAGGAATGACATGAGGAATGTAGATTAGGGGGAGCGCATGCACAGATCCTGGATTACTCCGTGTGCTGCTACTTTCCCTCTCCTGAAAGCTTCATAAACTGTCCTTCCACAGGCTTTTAATAAACACTCAAGTGACTTAATCTTTTAGTGTAAAAGCCTACTTGTATTTTAAGCTTTCTGTTGTCAATGTCATTAAATCAATATCCTCAGTTCTACAGGATGCAAGTCACATATAAGCTGTCACACACAGTTTAACTTAAGAAATGCGATATTGAGGTACAGTCAGTTCCTTTTTCATAGATTAGAGAGTACTTTGAAGTAGACTTGTTGAAGATCAGAGGGAGTTTATTCCTCTGTAGCCAGTTTCTTATGTGTTGGGGGCTTTCTATTCTAATGACAGTTTTGCTGCAGAACTTCAGTGAAGTCTGAGAAGATGAGTATTTAGTGCAGTTATCACAAATGGCACTGGAAAGCCTTGTGGAGACTGTATCATGGGTGATAAAACATGGCACAGATTCTTTAAGAGAAATAGGAAGGCAAATTAGGACAGATTCTTTAATCTATATATTTTTCATTATTATTATTTACTTATTCTTTCTCCATCTGAGTACACCACAACTCTGGACAGGTCAGAGCCTGTATGGCCTCACCTGGTGCAGTTCATTTCCTAGTGAGTGACGTCTGTGTTTAGAGTTAAGATGGAGAAAAACAATGATTTGTCCCTTGCCATTAATTTAATTGAGAAGATTAATTGAAGGTAAAACATACATCTGGGATTTATTTGTGTAAAAGATACACAACTGCAGCACCATGTCTTCTTCCAACCTGATCCTGAGGTGCCCTTTTCATTCAGTGTATTAAGAATCCAGATTTATCTAGAGAAACCTTACGAATGAGAAATGGCAGTTATTGTTCAATCTTCGCTGTTATTGTAGCAGATCTTTCTCTCTCTCCTTTTCTTTTTTTTTTAGCCACTGTTTGTCATAGAAGTGAAATCATTTGTAATACAAGCCAAGTGTAGATTCTTTCAATTGCTTACCTCAGGAAAGCTATTGAGATGATGGACATGACATCACACAGCACAGCTGGCAAACAGTGAGGTACGTGGCCTTGAGCTGCTGGGACAGGAAACTCTGCCAACAAAGCTCCAAATTAAAGGTGGCATGAGCAGGTTGGGGATTGTATCAGTGAGATATTTCCTGAGGATGAGGGCCATGAACCTGTCCCATTCTCCCTTCCCAGTGTGGCACACTGTGAGAGTGGGGGTTTCAGTGTTTGCTTTGCTCCCCTCGTGGAAAAGGGCTGCAGGATGTCCCCAGAGCCAGAGGGGACTGACAGTCCTTGCTCTCCACAAAGCTCCTGACCTGCAGCATCATCTGTTCCTATGACAAAGGCTTGGGGAAAACAGGGTGAGGCAAGGAACTAGAAATTTGGGCCAGGGATGTGCTCAGGCAGATAAGAAAATTCCATTTATGTTATCCAGAGGTGTGAGTCAAGAAGAAAATGTCCTTATCTGCAGCATAGCTGCTTGAGGTATGTGGATGCCCTGGGCTGGGCAGAAATGCTTTGTTATCACCAGCCAGGAGGGAACTGTGCTGCCTGGTGCCTGACACCCCTCCTTGGGCTTGTGGAAGAAGAGAAGGAAAATTGCATCAGGAACTTCTTGTACTTGGTTGAGTTTCAGCTGGAGGAGGTGGTGGGGTTTTTTTCTTCATCCTCTAAAACCAGGAAAGCAAAACTTGATTATCTTTCACCTTGACAGCAGAACTGTGTTGCAATAATCCGAGAGCTGTTAATTCACCAGTGACTTTCTTATAATTTTCTTTCCTGTAATTAAAATTTGCCATAAGGTAGGGTCTGCATAATGTGGACTTTAGGGATTTATGTATTAGAAAGGGTTGAACAAACACTGGAAATCCTTTCGTTTGCATACTTTGTAACAAACTATCACTTCACTCCAATATAATTTGAATAATTTTGTCATCAAGCTCATGTAACGGAGTGGAGAATAGGATCTCAAAGCTTCTTGAATATAGGAGATTGAGTTAGTTGCTAAACCTGTTTATGGAAGATAGAAATTATGTCATTATAATGCTGAGGTGTGCTAAAATAAAATCTTGAATTATGGCATTGCTCTTTCAGTTTGAATGTATGTTTTTAAATAATTGCTATTGTGGAAAGAAAATGTCTGGGAGTTGGTCATTGTAATGCACATATTTCAGAGTTACTAATCGTAAAACGTGACATTTTTATTGCGCAGTGAGAACAAACGATGAACAAAACCCAAAGAAGCCAAATACGTGCTGAAGAATAATGTCCCAATCCTGCAAAAATTAACCCATGTATTTGTGCCTATACACAATAAATGATCCTGGTGTCCTATTCACTTAAATGGGACACAGATTTCTCACTCAGAGTGGTACGAGGTTAATCCCAGTGTGTAAAATTAAGACTGAATACCAGGCTTTGCATGTTTGGACCTTGTGTTAAAGATATGAGGACTGAACAATTTTGCTGCCAGTTCTGGTGTGTTAATCTAGAATAAGTCTCTTGAAATTATTGTAGCAATGAGAATTTGAAGTAGCTGAGTGGAATTTAGTCCTTTTTAAACATTCCTTCTGGGTTTATATTTTTTCCTTGCAGACGCCCAGACAATACAGCCAAGCACTAAATAAAAGTAACAGAGTTCATCTGTACTGTGCATTTCTGGATTACAGGTATGTTGCATAATTTCTCACTCTTTAACTGGGTTTAATTAAATTACACTTTGTGACGCTGTGTATTACCTTTATCATTCCTGCTTCTTTCCATTCATGGAAATTGTTAAAGAAATGGAACCACTGGTTTACAAAAGACACAGTCTGATTGTTTCTTCTTACCATAAATAGGAGACTTGTTATTCACCTGGCTTAGGTATGTAATTGGGAACTGAAAACATTTTGTCATCAAAGTTGCAGACTGATACAAATCGTGCTTATCTTGTTTTATGAGTGTGTCCACTTGGGCAGGTGCTTGGATGTTCCAAGGTGGCAAAGCTCCAGCTCAGCCATTGCTTTCACTGGATCTGTGCCTGTGTCACAGCATCATGTGAGATCAGAATTTCAGAGCTGTGAATTTTTGGCCAATGCATGGAATTGATAAATATAATATCCCTGAATGCAAATTAAAATTAAAGAGACATAAATACCACCTCAAATTTCACTCAGAAAATAAGAAAAGCAGTAGCATTTTCTTTTCTTTTTTTTTTTAGCTCTGAATATATTTAATTTTTTTTTTCTTTTGAAACATGCTGCTCTTACTGAATTAATTGAGAAAGAATACAAATAGTGAATTTTTAATTTCTCGGGGATTAACAGTTTTTGAGCCGTAACAGTGTAAGCCTAATTGATGTACCAACAGCCTGGGATGCTGTGATCCCTCCTGTACATCATGCACTTGGGAAGGTCACGGTAATTGTTTTATTGAAGTTTTGTTTCAAGTGTGTTGAACTGTCCCAGCTGTTGGCAGTTACTCGTTGTTATGGTTACTCACAAATTAGGATGAATTAGAAGCAGATTTTAGTGAAGCAAATTAATATGGTTGCAGCATTGTTCCTGTGCTGTTCTCCACTGGGGCTTGGGCCCTGGAGGCTCTGCAAGGATACAAACTTAAATATGAAATCTGTCCTTCCAAATCAGCTTCATTTGTGCCAAGATGGTTTTATTCCCTAGTGCACGGTTGTTAATTTGGTTTCTGACCTACAACAGACTCTCTCTGACAACTCAAGGAGGTCCTGAAGGGCAGAAGTATGAGGCAATACATATCTTTCTATCTGCAGGACTCACAAAAACATCCAAAGCAATAAATAGTTACCATCAGTGGGGTGGGTGACCTGTGGTGCCTGAATCCATGGATCCCACAGACAAGAGCCTGAGGCTCCTGTCCCCACTCCACTCCAGGGCTGTGAGAGCACAGGCAATTCTGTCCTGCCCTGGCTCCAAGATAAAGTGAACTCATGAGGATCCCTGCTCAAAAAACTGCACAAAAAAAGCAACTGCATGAGGATCCTGCACAGCCCTGAGACCAGACCACGCATCCTGCCCAGCCTTACCCACAGCGGAGCAGGAGCTGTCCCCGAGGGTGAAGTGACAAAACTGACAGGGGTGGGCCACTGGAATTTGTGCTCAATCAGCCTGAATTGCTTTGACAGGATGAGTGTGACTGTGGATAAGGGTGGGCAGCACAGAACACACACCGATTTTTGGGGGTTTTGCAAGATTCTTGACTTGTCTGATACTACAGTTCTCAGAATACAGAGATTTGGGTCTGGGTGAAATGCCATAAATGAAATGCAGAATGTAAGTAAAGAGTGTATTTATCGTTCATTGATTATAAAACCAGGAAGAAATCTCTAGAGACATTCATGGAGGGGTCTGATCTGTGCCTTGTCCTGGTGAATGTTTTCCTTAACTATTTTCATGATGGAATTGAGGAGACGCTAGCAATGTTTGTGGGGTCTCCAGCCTCAGATGTCTTCCAGACCTTTTTATCTCCTTTATGGTACAATGCACGTCAAATTAACCTACAGAAGACGTCAAATTAACCTACAGAAGATGTGTTTTGACAGAGGTTGTGTTCTGGTTTTTGTGCTCTGCAGCAATGGAACTGGCGTTTGGTCCAACGAAGGTTGTGTGCGTGAGAGCGGCGACCTCAACTACTCCGTGTGTCTCTGCAACCACCTCACCAACTTTGCCATTCTGATGCAAGTGGTGCCTCTGAAGGTGAGATTAGGCAAAGGGGTGAATCTGTCTGTTAAAAATGAAGCATAAATACATCAGTCGCACCCTCACATCATGTAAGTGACTGAAACTGGGCCCATTTATACCCAACTTGGATTTATTTCTTGCTTTCTGGGATGATGTTTTAATACTTCTTGACTAAATTTATTTTTTTAAAACTCTTGGGAATTGAAATGAAACATGTCTGTGTTAGGTTGGACTTTCCTTTACCTTATTCTCACAGTTTTGACATGGTTTGTTAAAGTTGCAAGCAGGAAAAGCACTAGAGGATGTTGTACATGTGACCTTGACTTTTACAATTCATTTTCAAGAAGGAGGCAGCTGAGATGTGGCTGTTCAGGGTTTTGGTAACTCGACTTGTGGAATATGAGCAGCTGAATGTGAACTCTGTGTGAAGCAAGCTCTGCTGCCAGCTGGCCCCTGCCCTCATCTCTGCCAGCTTTCCAAGCGCCTCCCTGCTGCTGTTTCTTCCCCTTCTTGCCAAGCAGGGGCTTCTGTAGAAGGAGCATGAGAAAGAGAATTTGGAGTTGAGAGTGAGCACCTTATGCAGGGTTTTCTCTCTGCTCAGTTCCTTTGTCCAAAGAGCTGGCAAGCAAACATCTTTTCAAGTGGAGCGTGACTCTTCCCGAGTTTGCCCAGGACCTTTGCTTGTTGCTCACACCTGGCACGGGGTTCAGATGAATCTCCATGTCAGGCGTGCTGCTCTCCACAGCAGCAGTGTTCTCTTCATGGTACAGAGCAGCGTCTGCTCCTGGCAGGTGACGAGCTGCTCCTGCTGAAGGACTCCAAACTCTCTCCAAACTCAGCAGCAGGAGAGGTCAGCCCCACCCCGGATCTTGTCAATCAGACAGACAGTGCTGCCATGAGCATGAAAAATGTTTTTACCCCTTTATCCAGGTGTGCTGCTATCAGGGAGGATCCAGTGCAGATGGGGGTGAAGCCCTGCTCCAAACAACCCTCAGTCAATAAATAGTGAATGTGTAATATAAATAATTACAAACCATGCATTTAAAGAAACATATACAAATTGTTCTATTTACACTCTCTGGCACATTCTCAGGTTCCAACAGACCTTATCCCTGCAATATAAATTAACAACTGAAGGAGAGCTTCAGTAGGATTCCCACTGCCACTTTTGTCACTGTGTGCTGCTAACAAGGTGGTGTGATGCAGCTGGGAGGGCTTTGCTGGCTCTGTTGCCACAGGAGCATACATGGCCATGTCTCTGGCTCTGGTTAATTGCTTTGAGTGATGGCTTTGCTCTTCTGTCAGGCTGGAGCTTTGCCAAGAAAGCACCTGCAGCAGGGTGGGCTGCAGGGGCTGGGGAGGGCAGCTTGCAGTGGCAGGGAGCTCCTGCCTGGCTGTGCCTTCTCCAGGACAGGTTGCTACGAGGAGTTACTGGTTCAGGAACATTTCAGTACAGCTGCTCCCCTGGCAGCCCCGGGTAGAGGCTGTGTTGCTGTGGGAGTCAGGGTCACACTTGAGAGCAAGATGTTCTGTTGTCCAGAGAGCTTTACTCATACCCCAGCCCTTGGTATCAGCCTGACCACTTGAAGGTGGGGGTTGGCTCCCTCAGGTCATCCGGTTTTTATCTATCCACATTTATCTTTATTACTTGTAAAGCACCTAATGACCCCAGTGGTTTCCAAGTATCATTTTTCTAGGAACTCTTCATGCTGATAATGAAATGCAGCTTTGCCCCAAGACCTCCCATCTTGTGAGACAGAAGCATCTTGGGAGAAATGTGCTCTTATTAACCCTGTTTTAAAGAGCAGCATTCGGGGAATTATCCAGGATTAAACAGGACAGCCACCAATTAAAAGTCACTGAAAGATTGGTTGATTCTCCACTGGGGAATAGTTCTGAAAGGCCTAGCTTTCAGTGAAACAGATTTAGGATTGTGATGATTAATGGGATGCTGCTATAAGTTTCACTTTTATGCAATATTAGTAATTAGAGATCAAAGGTATTTCATATAGAATTCTTTGGAATAACTGGGAAAGGCTGGATGTGAATGGACCTTTTGGTTCCTCATAGTCCTTGAATGGTTCTATTTTCAATATTTTCTCTCTCCTTAAATTTTTGGTCTGATGCATTTACATCCACCAGACTTTGTGCAGAATGTTTTTGCATAGCTCTGTTTTCCCCTTTATGATAAAAGGAAAATCTCATCCCAAATCATTGTCCAAGACCTACCCTTTAAATTGACCGTTTAGGATTATCTTGTGGTACTAATTTTTTTAACTATTGAAAAGAATTGTTATCTTCATTGTGTAATTGGCATGAAATAAGAGCCAGGCAAAGACAGACTTCCTGGCCTTTGAGCTGTACAAGCAGGCTGTGCTCAGTTACAAATTCCTAAAACATTTGCTAAGCAAAGCCTGCTGAATCAATGTGACAACTGGAAACTTCTCTCAGGTGCCCTTGGAACCCTCTTAAGTAAATGTTAAAATGCTGTGGATTTTAAGCACATATTCAGCAATCACCATGTTCAGAAATCCATGAGCCAAGGTTCTGAGGGCCCCTTTGAATCACCCCTTGGAACACCAGATTGTCAATGCTCTAACAAATTGTTGCAATGCTGTTATATCCGATCTTGAACTTTCATATGTTTTAATCTTCTTTTCATAAATGAAGTGCACAGATAATATGAGACAAGTCAAAGAGGGTGGAGTGTGAATTGCCCACATTTGAACAGTTCTGTTTACACAGCTATAATACATCTGTGCCCAAATAAATTGAAATGGATCAAATTTTTTTGTATGAACACTGCTTTTGACAGAATGTTTATTTTTCTCTAGATTCTGGGAAAAAAATTAGATTCTTATGCAAAGGGCTCTGCTTTTCATAAAAAATGGAAACAAGTTATTGGAAATGAACTGCTTGAAAACTGTGGAGTTTTTCATCAAACGCTGTATTTTGGTACAAAAAAAAAAGGGAATTAATTTTTCATGGGAATTCTCTGGGTGTTTTATACTTCCCTTCTCCTGTGGAAAGTATAATTTCCCTTTCTCCCCATGGTACTGATAAATGCAGCTCTCAGGGGAGCGGCAAGAGGCAGGGGCCCTCTCCAAGGGCGCCTTAACAGCCTTTCATGCAGCAGTAAAACCAGGTATGCAGAAAGGCAGGCAGATGCACAGAAAACAATTAAAAAATAAAAAAAGGGGGATACTGACAGTGATAAAGAGTTGCAATACCAAGCAGTACATATGCAGCAGCTTCAGGCCCGGGAGAACATCCCCAGGGAGAATCCTTGTGTGGAAATCCGTGAGCTCCTGAGACCAGCTCAGGGTGATGAGTGTTCTGACTCTCTCAGCTCCTCTTCACATCGATTTTCTGTCTGCTCAAAAAAAAAAAA